>JAAAKQ030000001.1:981186-1020758 GCA_010016005.3 Zanna intricata | reverse complement strand
GTGTGTGTGTGTGTGTGTGTGTGTGTGTGTGTGTGTGTGTGTGTGTGTGTGTGTGTGTGTGTGTGTGTGTGAATATCTTTAATTAAAAATTACTTTTTTACTTATTTTATTATGAATAATTTTATTCTAGAATGAAGAGATTTAAAAATAATTTGTAGACAATTAAAAAACGTTAACTTTACTGAACTTTACTTCTTTATAAAGATGCTTATAGATATTTAAACAAAACAACTACCACATTATTAAGCTACTTAAAACAGCTGTTATTAAAATTAGTAACTAATTTACTTTGTGGTATAATTAACACAAACACTTTTATAATAATTACTCTGGTATAATTACCAGAAACACTAATTTTGAACAAATTAAAAATAAAAATAATTTTTAAGAAATATATTAAAAATAATTAGCTGCTTTATAAATAAATAACTCTTTTTGTTTTAATTTAAAAAATAAAACCGGTTACAATTATTTAATGTGTCCGTAGATGTAGAATTTTATTACGTTCTAATACAAAATGAATTATTATTATAAAGTTATCTTAATTTTAGAGGTTTCTCATTTATGGTAACTATCCACAATTTGTTATTCTGGAGCTCTAAATAAAATATTATGTGTGTTAGTAACACGGTGTCAAATAAACACTTTATAATTATACAAGAGTTACGTTAATATCCAGGTATAAAAACTTCTGAAAATTCTGAAAATTTTAAAATTACCATATAATTCAATTTTCGTGACGGAGTAGTAGCTTTTCGGTTTTTCATCCTAACTTCCAGGGTTCGATTCCCGGTTGCTATATAGCATTTATCATATGCTTTGTGAAAGCATATTTGTAAGCTTCTGCAGTGAATTAATTCATGATCAAAAAAAAATTCATTCACTTTAGCAATATAAATAAAATATTAAACAATTTTTTAGGTTTAAATATAAAAAAGGACCTAATTAAAAATAATATTATTTATTATTATTTTTTTTTTAATTTCATTCACCAGGTAAAATTAATCTTTCATATTTACAATTAAATATTTAAAAATAGTTAATATATTTGTTAAAACGTATATATAATTTCAGCAGGAAGTGAAATATATACGTGTGCTTATATAAGTTACTGTAGATTTGTTTCTATTGTAATAATAAGATAAAGAGAGAGCTGAAATAGATGAACAAATGAGGGTCGGGAAACATAGGGTGGAGGGTTGTCCCAGAATACCGAGTGTACAGAAGAAAGTTTCCTATCAGACTGTACCTCCATCCAACTCCCCTAAGAAGCTATTATTCTCCTCCTTACTGAAATCTCGAGTCCCAAATGGAGTTTCGAAAACCAAAATTACTTTCCAAGGGGAAGTATACATCCTAGAAATTCCCCATCTCCCCTACCAACCCTTATCTCCTTGGAGCTCTGCACGTGGGGTTTTTCCCCTTCCCTTATAGCCTTCCCTTTCTGTTTTCCACCATCTTGGAAATTTTCCATGCATAAAACGCGCTCCATCCCTTCATATCACGTAAGCCGGAGGAATTTTCAATTTAATCTGCCTGAAGACAACAACAGGTCT
This sequence comes from Zanna intricata, assembly GCA_010016005.3. Taxonomy (NCBI): domain Eukaryota; kingdom Metazoa; phylum Arthropoda; class Insecta; order Hemiptera; family Fulgoridae; genus Zanna; species Zanna intricata. The sequence goes on along the minus strand of JAAAKQ030000001.1, from coordinate 1,019,202 downwards.
TAGAGCATACTGGATTTTACTCATATCCGCACTCGGTTTCGTATAAGCAAACACTGACAGCTTAAAACCCATCCATCCAGACCGCCTTTTCCGCCCACCTAGTAGGACATAATCCTTAACGCTGTTATATAAATTCTATACAATTGAATATAAAAATTATATATAAGAAATAATGTCAAATTTAATACAACTACCCTTCTGCAGTATTTTATCTAATAAAATCAAAATAATTTTCAAATGATTTTGATTGTTGGTTAATAATCTATTAAATTTCATTTAATATTTAAAAAATTATTTTCATTTTTTTAACACAAAAACGTGAAATATTTTTTTTATGGATGTCCTACAAATTACATAACAAGTTGACATATTAAATCAGTAAGTAATCAGTTAATATCATACGTCTAATAGTCGAAGACTTTTTTATAATAAAAAAGATCTAACGTGGACACCACATGGCATCCTTATACGCCTATTAAATTACATATAAACATTTTTTTTAATGAAATATACATAAAATTTTATTTAAATAATAACTTCTGATTTTTTTTTTTTTTATTATTAAATTATTATTTACTGTAAAACTTTGTTTTTACGATCAAATATTAATAACTATTATAAATCAATATATTTAAATTAAAAAAAATGTTAAAAATAAAGGAGATGTTGTCTGATTCGAACTGATGTGCCTTCCCTGTACAAAATCCAGATTTTCATTAATGAAAATTTTATTAACTCTGGAACCATTTAAAATAAGTACCAATTATGTTACATCATTTAAGAGATCTGAATGAGAGCTTATAAACTGCAGTTAAAATAAAGTTCAAAATTCAAATTTTTTGGACCTAAAACCATCTCGCCGAAAGAGGTCAAAATGGATTCAGGGATTGTCAAAATTAATGTTTCCGTTGAAATCTGAAAACCGAAATATTTCGCACATTATATTTATATTATTAGATTTATTATATTATTATTATTATTATTATTTTTTTTTTATATTTATATTACCATATTATATTTTCACAATAATTCTTTTACTTCGTACAACGAAGTAAAAATATGATATATGTAGGCTAAATGTTTTTTGAATACAGATATGAAATATCTAACGAATAATCAGATCTAATGAAATTTCTTATTAATAGTTTGCAACACATAAAGAAGATTAATCCTTATATAGATTAAAAACAATTAAAAAATTAACTGAATATTTCCCGTGATATTGTTAGGAAATAATTAATAAGTAAATTTTATTTAAATCAAAAAATCCAAATGATCGCCAGTTTTGTATTTATTTAACATTGAATTAAATTGAAGAAAGAATATATTATATAACTTTTATTTTCATTTTATATAATTCCCTTGAATAATTTTTCACAGTCTACTCAAAATTTACAAAAAAATAAACAAGAAAAAAATAAAAGTAATGAAATTTAGTAGAAATAATGTAAATGTACCACTGAATATAAAAATAGGAAGAGAAAAGATTACTGAAGTAAAAGAATTTTGTTATTTGTGAAGTAGAATTACTAAAGATGGACGAAGAAGGAACGATATAAAATGCGGAATAGCACAGACTAAACGAGCTTTCAGTCAGAAATATAATTTGTTTACATCAAAAGTTAATTTAAACGTCAGGAAAACATTTCTGAAAGTATATATTTGGAGCATAGCTTTATATGAAAGTGAAATTTGGATCGATCAGAGTATCTGAGAAGAAAAGATTAGAAGCTTTTTAAATGTGAAGTTACAGGAGAATGTTAAAAATCAGATGGGTGGATAAAGTGACAAATGAAGAGGTGTTGAGCCAAATCGATGAAAAAAGAAACATTTGGAAAAAATATAGTTAAAAAGAAGAGACAGATTTATGGCCACATATTAAGGTATCCTGGAATAGTCGCTTTGATATTGGAGGGACAGGTAGATGGGAAAAATTGTGCAGGCAGGCAACGGTTTGAATATGTAAAACAATTTGTTAGGGATATAGGATGTAGGAGGTATAGCGAAATGAAACGATTTGCAATATATAGGGAATCTTTGAGAGCTGCATCAAACCAGTCAAAGACTGAAGACAAAAAAAAATAACACAAAATTTTATTGATTTTAGAAGATAAATTATTTTTCAGTTCGATCTATTCTTTTTTAACTTTTATTTTACCTCTGCCTTTCATCCGGAGGTCCCGGGTTTGAATCCCGGTCAGGCATGGCATTTTTCACACATGATTCAATTCATTCATTTCATCCTCTGAAGATATTCTTAACTGTGGTTCCGGAGGTTAAAAAAAAAAATGCGTTTATTTCAATCTGATTTTATTTCATTATTTTTAAAGATATAATTTTTATTTTCTTTTTGTTTTTACTGCAGGATTATAGCGTACAGTTTTTATTAAGTAATTTATCAGTTTCATTAACAGTAATGAATCGTAATAAGACCGAATATTTTAATGTGCTAAGTTTTTTTTTTACGTAAAATTTTTAAAAGTAATTTGAAATTTTATATTAATTATTTCAAAATTTCAAAAAATATATCTAATAAATAACTGAAATAATTTTTGATTTTATAAAGTAAAAATGAAATAAGATAAATTTCCGTTATTTTTCTGAATTCTTAAAATCTCTTTTTATGAACAGGCTCAAGCGTTTCTACAAACTTTTTTATCAAAACGGAAAATATTTTTTTGAACTAAACTTATTTTAAATAAAGTAAGAAAAAAATATAATTAATATTAATGGAATAATAATTGAGAAGGAAATTATTTATTTATTAAATCTCTTAGAAATAATTTATTACTTTAAAATTTCTGTTTTTTTTTTTGTTTTTTTTTTTTTTACTTGATAAATTAATTTACTGTAGATGCTTTTACGTTTGAAATAAGAATATGGAAATTGGTAGTAAAATTCCATGCTTGATCTGGATTCAAATCCGGTATCCCGGAAGAAAGACCAGGAGGTTATATGTCTACTTTGGAGATAGATTGAATAGCCAATTTTGACTTCTGATTTGCTGCCAAAACTAAAAACAAGTACTGACAACTTATTAACCCTTAATTTTACCTGAAGTTCAAAAATTCGACATTAATACAAGAAAAATGAAAAAGTCTTTTATTTTTCATTAGATTTTATCTTTAAATAAAAAGTTTTTCCTTCTTGTACAAAGTAAAGGAAGAATTATGATCGTGAAAAATTTCGGTTATCAGATATCCACGGAAATATCCATTTCGACTAGTTTCGGCGTGACGTCTGTCTGTATGTATTTCGTATAACTCAATAACAATTAGCTGTAGGATATTGAAATTTGGGATGTAGGACTGTAGTAACATCTAGATGTACACCTCCCGTTTTCATTGCAATCGACTGAACTATAAATGTGAATCAAAAAACCTAAAATCCAAAAGCATTTGGATTTTGAACTTTTTCTTAACTGCCCTCATTGAGAACTTTTCAACGATATGTCATAAGTGGTAGTTATTTTCATTGGTTCAAGAGTTACAGCCAAATAAAATTTTTTATCATTGGCTAATAATTATACTTGATTCTATTGCTGATTCTTATGTATGTGACTATTCATTAAAAGGACTTAATATACTTACGAAATCTACTTATAGTATAGTGTAATGGAACAGTCTTTCTATACTGCATTATTTATACGTATATGCGTACTGGTTTATAGAAAGAGAAAAAAAATCGGGAAAAAGAAAGCGAAGTGGAATCAACTTTACTTATATTGATGTAAACGTATATGCACATATGCATAAGAATACAGAAAGAGAGAGAAAGAATGAGAACTGTATTGGGAATCACCGACGGATCATCGATGTTTTTTCTCCTGCCTCTCATTCTATATATGTTATACGCATATATGTATAAATTCTCGTTCCGTCTTTCTCTCTTTTATATAAGTTTAGCGTATCGTGATAATTTTTGATTACGAGTCAGATATTTTTCTCTCAATGCAAAAGTCAATCACAAAAGTGTCCGGAACAACTCACCAAAAAGCGTTTTCATTTCAAAAAGAAAAACTATCAGAAATATTGGATTTATTAATAATTATTAACTTCTGGTTTTAAAAAAAATGTTTCCGATAAATAATAATTCAATAATAACAATAAAAATAAAAAAATGAAAAAAATATAAGAAGTTATTAATGAAATAATATTTTATGTATCTTTAATTTAAAAAAAAAAAATGAGTATATGTAATTTATACGCGTACAAGGAAATAAATTAGTGTCCACATCATATTTTTTCATTCTTACAGACCAATTGGCAAATAATAATAAAATAGTTCTTTTTTTCCCATTTGTGATTGTATAGTTTACAAAATTTTATTCAGAATATATTTTTTTTTTAAATAGGTTAAAAGAGTTATATTCAAGTTTATTGAAGGAGACGTAGCCTTTATTCCTTTATTTAAACAGCCAAAATGCATAGAATATAATAGAAACAATATTAAAAAAATTTGTTTGCATGGATTTGTAAGTGAATTGTTTTAATCTAGAACCTGAAGAACCTGTAGCTCTATCATGTAGAATTTCGTCCAGGAATTCCCAATCCTTTTTATTAATGAATATTTAGAAATACAAGGAGATCAGGTTAGAAATTCCAGTATAACCTAATGTTTCACTTACAAAAAAAACAAGTTTCTTTTCTCCCGTAAAAATACCCTTTGAGATGACCCTTACATGTTACAGTCCCATGAGAGAACTAGTTGATTAGTCAGGTTAGTACTATAATTCTTAATAAAAGAAAACAAACCAGTTTTTTTTTTTAAGTTGAATTGATATTCCACTGTCGTTATGCTTTTCATTACTTTATAGTAATACAAAGCACTACGTTTATTCTATATGAAACTATGCAAGTGAGGTACTACGGAGGTGAGTCAATTTCATTATAATGAAAGTTTAATAATATCTATTTAAGAGTTATAAATACTAAAATACTATTAAAAATATTTAATACTTATACAAACTCAATTTAAGTAAAATAATTAACTTGTGATATAATTCTGAACTTTTTTCGTATTACCCGCTATGGATTTTTTTTTTAACTTCAGGAATTACTGTTAAGGTATATGTTCAGAGGATGAAATGAATGAATTGTAGCGTGTATGAAAAATTCCATACCTAACCAGGATTCAAACCCGGGATCTCAGGATGAAAGGCCAAGATTTTACAACTCGCGCCACAGAGGCCGGCCCCCCCTATAGGTTGCGTGTAAACAAAACAACTGAATTTTGGACTGTTATCTCTTTTTACAGTAAATTTTTACAATTCCGTTGTGTTATCTTCTTTTTTCTGCACATATTGTTGTGTTACATTCACTCTGGAGTTCCCTTAATTTTTTTTGTTTTTTTTTAAAACTTGTATGTTATATGTTTCTTCTTGTTACTTCCTTATAAGAAGTAGAAGTATTGTGATCGTGAAACTCCCGGTTTTCAGATTATATAAATTCAATTAATGTATTCAATCACCAAATATGTTTAGGTTATATACTACAATTATTAATTTAAATTCAGTTATAAATGACATTGAAAACTACTTTCTAGATTAAGACTTTTTTATAGTTTTCAGATTGTAAAAACATTAACAAAATATGCTACCATCTAATTTTTACTTCCTTGTACGAAGTAAATACAGCCTATTTCGGCTGTATTGTGATCGCGAAAAATTTCGGTTTTCTGATTTCAACAGAAATATCAGTTTTGACTCTCTGAATTAATTTTTCCTAGTTTCTGTGTGTCATCTATACGTTAAGTACGTATCTTGCATAACTCAAAAACGTCTATACATATGTATGTAAGAACGTATCTCGCATAACTCAAAAGTGATTACCCGTAGGATGTTGAAATTTTAAATTTAGGATTGTTGTAACATCTAGTTGTGCACTTCCCCTTTTGACTGATATAAACTGAAACAAAAGTATACATAAAAGCCAAAATAGATATAAGGTACATAAATACCAAAATAGAAAAGAATTTTCGATTTTGGAATATTTTTTAACTGCAGTAATAAGACCTTTTTGAGATCTTTTCAACGGTATATCATTAGTGGTACTTATTTTAATTGGTTCTAGAGTTATAACGAAATAAAATTCTAATTAATGAAATATTTGGATCTTACAAGGGTAAGACACATCCGCTCAAATCAGACTAAAATACATATATATTTTAATACATATATATTTTAATATCAAAACTGCAAATATATTTTTAAATTTTTTTTGTAATTTGATTTAATTCTCATCTATCATATAATGTTTGAATGATAAATTTAAAGAATTTTGAAAATCCTCAAGAAAATATTTAGCTTATTTTTAACAACGTTTAGTGAGAGATTAATAACATAAAAGTAATACCTATATCAAATAATTTAAAATAATAATTTTTTTTTAAATTTCTTTACCACTAATTCATTTTGATTAACTATAAAAAATATGATTATTTAACAACAGCAAGTGTCGTTCTGTAAATTCATTCTTTTGTAATCAATTTAATCTCTATTTAAAATTGGAAATGAATATGTTTAATAGTGTTTTTAATTTAAAACATCTTACCTCCATATTTAATTCATTACAACTAATTAAAAATTGCAAAAATGAATTCACTACTTGAATGTTTGTTTCTCAGAAGTAATTTTGAACTAATAACTAGTAAATTAATTTAAAAAATACGAGTATATACAGGGTGATTACAAATTGCCATGGCAATCTCTCGAGAGATGATTCTGTAGACAAATATTTAAAAAATAAAATTTCATATAAAACATAAGTCAGAAAACAATTTTTTAGTGTTTTTGTTCGTAAAAACTTTATCTCTGGTATTTGCCCCCTCAGTGAAAATAAAACCGTATTAAAATTTTTTGGGTACCAATAAAGAGATAAATTAAATAGTTACGGTTTCTAATTTATAAAATATAGTAAAAGTAGTTCCAGACCTTTATCTTACTTAATAATAACTCGAACCCGGGACCTCCAGATTAAAGACTGAGACGCTACCACTCGCGACACGGAGGCCGGCATTTTACGTTTGCATTACCTTTTATTATGCTTAGTTAATTTACAAACAAACAAACATTTCTAGTTAACTGTGTAGAAAATATAATTCTGGTAAGATTAATATAAATAACTTCTACTAAAATTAAACACAAATTTTAAAAATTCAACTTTTATTAGAGACAACAAGACATTCAACTTATTTCAAAGCTACTGCTTGAAAAAGAAATATTTGCAGCTTCATCAAGTAATCATTTTGGAACTCAACAATTTTTAGAAATAAAAAAAATATATATATAATTTAAATTTTTATAAATTTATTCTTTTTATTCAATTTTTTTTCTTTTTTTTTGTGCTTTTGAGGCCACATTGTACCACTTTATTCAATTATTTCTATATCTTGGTAGTTATTTTTCGTTTTCCTGGGTACTTTTTCTTATCTTCCTAGTATTTTTTCATTTTTGTCATTCTTACTTCATCTGAAATTTCCCTTTTAACCAGACCCCTTTTGTGTTCTTTAATTTTGAATCTACTGTTTTTGTCTTTTATTATTGACTTCAGTTTGTCTGTTTTTCCGATCAAGTCCTCTACAGTTAATCCAGTCTCCCTCATATCCTCTTTTATTTCTTTAATCCACACTGGAGGGACCTTCTTTTCCCATAGGTTGTCTAGGATTTTCTTTATTATTCTAGTTTCCAGTAGTCTCATTAAATGGCCACAGAGTGAGATTCTTTTCTTTTTCATTGTGTCTATGATGGATTCTGTTTTTTTGTAGAGTTCTTCATTGTGAATTAGTCTCCATTCTCTGTTTTCTTGGCTTTTCTTATTTATGCATGTTCTTATTATTCTTCGTTCTAATTTTTTTACCGGTTCTGTTCTGTTCTTTGATTAAGTTTGGAGAGTGTTTCGCTGGCATATTTTATTTCTGGTTTTACAACTATTTTGTAATGTCTTAATTTTGTGTTTATGGATAGGCACTTTTTTATTATTGTGTTTTTCGTGTTTTGTTGAGTTCTAGTCAGTTTTCTTCTTTTTTCTTCGCAATTTTCTTTTTCATTGATATTATAGGATATTATTTCTCCCAGGTATTTGAATTTTTCTACTATTTCTTTGTTTTTGTTCATTATTACACTGTTTATCACCAATGGGTCTACTGTCATAATTTTGGTCATTTTTTTCCTTATTATTAAGTATTTATATATATATATATATATATATATATATATTGTTTTTTTTTTCATTTACATTATATTACGCGAAAGTTGATTAAAATTGTTTATAATCTTATCACTTTTCCGATCCATTTTATATGTTTGAACCAGTATATTATATACAAAGAGGAAAAATACAAACAGAGAATTAATAACAAAGAGGGAAAATTAAATAAAAAGATCAATAAAAAACGTGCTACACTCCTGTTTGTATACTCTTATCCTTTTCACACGACACTGACTAAACATTATCTTGAGAAAATTAACGTACGCCAACCTTACTGGTGCCATTTATTTAACCACAAGAATCATATAATTTCTGAAGTAATCGTTGTTATTGATTTTAAAGTTATATAAACTAACGGAAAATTTACGTTTATACTACAAAAGAAAAAGATTAAAAGTTTATAGTCAAAATATTTTTTTTTAAATCCCATCTTTAAGGATATAAAATGAAATTAATTTAAAAATTAATTTTTAAATGGGGTTTTTTTTATTCAATTTATATTTATTATTTCTTTAATTTCCGGAGGAGTGTAGCTCCCTAATTATATTAAACTGAAAGATATAGTGAACATTTCAAAACTGGGATATCAAATTTTCTGAAAATTTTTACGTTTTAGGGACCAATTAATTCATCTAACCAAATAGACATATCTATCTATGTTCGTAGATATTTATTTATGTGTAACACAATGTTGCTTTTTTTTGGGGGGGGGGTCATACACCTAAGGTTTGACGAAACTGATATTCTTCTAATTTTGCTCAAATACTTCTATACATGAGGAATTGATCATATTAATTCTTTTTTTTTTCAAGTTTATTAGCGTAGAATATTCCTGGCTTTCGTAGCGCGATTGGTAGCATCTCGGCTTTTCCTTCGGAGTTCCTGGATTCGAATCCCCCGGTCAGGTACGGCATTTTTCATGGGCTACAAAATTCCATTTCCATATCCCACGCAGAAACTTCAAGCTTATGGGGCAAAGCAAGCAAAAAAAAGATTCTCCATTGATCAGGATGTTAAATTTAGAGAAAACCTTACTTAAAAAAATTTGTTAGGTTTAACCTATACATATAAATACCTTTAGAAAAAATCTTCTTAGATTCAAATTTTCACGTATAAAAGATATAGTGTTGTCTCTTTTTTGCATTAATCTTTTTAATTTTTATTATTGAAAAATTATTTTTTGTATTTTTCTACATTACTTAAAGGGGTATTAAAACCAAAGCTGCTTTGGTTTTAATACCCCTACATATCTACCTACATACCTATATATCTACAAGATACCTACCTACATATCTACAAGATATACCTACATATCTTGGACCCAAAATGAGAAGGGACCCAAATTTTTTCATCATGGGTTTTGGACCCAATTTTTTCATTACTTTCACAGAAGTTATTTTTTATTTTTATAAGTATTTTAAACATTTTTCTTTTAAATTAATTTTTTTTTTTTAGAAATTATTTCTTTATAGATAAACGTTTCCTAGATTTTCTAGACAGAGGAAGGCAGCCCATACAATCAAAATTTTTTTATTCGAAATTTGTGAATTTTAATGCTTAAATTTAATTTTGGTAATCAGGACTTGATCAGCATATTCGGGTAAGCCATACATTAATATCTCAGTTTTTTTTTTTTTTTTTATATAATTCAATCAATATTGAAAAACAATATGATAAATACAATTAAAAGAAAGATGAGAGTTTTTTTTTTAGATATTTAAAGCCTTAAAAAAAAAATTAGTAAATAATTTTTAAATAATTAAATTAACTGTATACTTAATGTTTCGTTAGGATATTTACCATCTGTCCAATTGAATAACATAAAGACCAATATATCCCTAAGTCCATTTCAGTGATTACTCGAATATGTTGGTATTTACAAAAAGGCAATTTTGCAAACCGTACTAGTCATTATATAGCCAATTAATTGGGCGTCATGGACAATTGGTTTCCAATCCAGCATTACAATGTACTCATTAATTGCCTCCAAATGAGTTCCAGAATCTAGATACTGGATAAAATAATACTGGCTGATAAAGTTCTACACAATATCATTAATTAAAATTAGCTTCATAATTTAAGTATGCTGAATACGATTGCATTAAATAGCAATAAAAACAATAAACTAAAGAAAACAATTATAAAACCATATTATTTATTTCCTACATTCAAAATGTTGTTTTCATTTAATCATCTCTAAACTCATTTTTCAATTAAATTAAATCGTATTATATATAATTATTTATTTGGTAATAAAGATTCAGTTTGTATTTATTATCAGTAAACAAACCGAATCGTATTATTATACTGAATAAATAAAGTGTCAAATGTAATTTATTCTACTGACTTAGAAAATATTTCAACTCATTAAAATTTCTAAATTATAACCATTGTTAACAAAATGTAGTTGATTTTTTTTTCAATACAAGATATGTTAATTCAGTTAATCTCGACTAGTTCTCAATTTTTTTTTTCACATTCTTGTAAGTAAAGTAAGAAGTAAAGGAAGTATTGTAATCACGAAAAATTTCGGTTTTTACATTTCAACAGAAATATTCAATTTAATTTCACCATCCCTGAATCCATTTAGATTTGTTTCGCCGTGACATCTATACGTACAAATGTATCTCGTATAATCCAAAAACCTCTGTAGTACAGAGTCGCCCGGCCTTCGTGGCGCAAGTGGTAGGATCTAAACTTTTCATCCGGAGGTGCTGGGTTCTAATCCCGGTCAGGCATGGCATTTACACACACGCTACAAATCATTCATCTCATCCTCTGAAGGTATACGTAACAGTGGTTCCGAAAGAAAAGAAAAAAAAAACGATCTGTCGTAGGATGTCAAAATTTTAGATTTAGTATTGTTGTAACATCTCCTCTTTTATTGCAATCGACAGAACCAAAAATGTACAAAAAAAACCCAAAATCTAAAAACAAAAAAAACGGATTTTGCATTTTTTCTAAACTGCAGTAATAAGCCCTCATTGAGAGCTTTTCATTATTTATTTCCATTGGTTCCAGAGTTATAACAAAATAAAATTTTAATTAATGAAATATTTGGATCTTATACAGGTACACATCGGTTCAGACTTCATATCCTTTTTTTATTTAATTTTTTTAAATTTAAATATATTGATTTATTAATAATTATCAAACTCTGATTGTTAAAAATCAATTACGATAAATAATAATTCAATAATAAATAAAAAATGGAAGAATAGGCTTGAAGACAAAAAAATCATACCTTTCTTAGTAGGCACAATATCGAATCCGATTAAAGTAGTCGTTACTTCTCTAAACATCACCTAAAACGTTTATCTGAAACAATTTTTGATGTGACCAATCCTGACGGCAAGGGATGCTCAAAAATATTTCTGGAATTGTAAGAAAATGGGGCTTGTCGTAAGCTAAACATCTAAAATTGTAAATTTGTAGTTTTTTTTTAACTTTAAGGTGGAAATCTTTTTTATCTCCTAGTTAGCACCGGTGAAATCTGCCTCCGCCTTCCGGCGTGCTGAAGGGAATTTTTTTTTTTTTTAATTTGCTTGCAGTTCTTATTCTTACAAAGGAGCAGACATCTTAAATAATCTTTATTATTGTTTTTTTTTTTTTGCAAGAAATTCCTTTCTTGGTCCAGTCATAAGTTTTGTCTTCCTAAGTAAAATGAAAGATTTATTTATTTTTATTTTTCTATGAAAAACTATTTGTTTACATATATTATTTGATTATAAATGTATTTTGTCATTGCTTAGTACTAAATTTTTATATCTCTCATAATATTCTAAACATTTCGAGTGAAAATTTTCGAGTATTAACTGGATAGTATTTCGACTTTTAAAACCTGTATTACATATAAATAAATGATATATACATATAGTAAAAATTCAAAAAATGGTTAAAGAAAAATTGTCTTGTATATAAATTCGACCGTTTGAAACCGCATCACCGAGAATCAACCCAATCATTAGTTTCAAATTTTCAGGATATATTTGTGTTATCCCAGGGAAAATTTTAAGCATTGATCAAGAGCCTAGATACTTTGCTATTAAGATATTGATTAAAGAAAAAAAAAGAATAATTTAACTTCATTAATATACTTCTGTCACCAAGGCAAAAGAAATATAACGAAGTAAAAGAAAGGATTAATTTTTATTTATTTATTTTTTTTTTTAATGAATATTTGTAAAGTATTTATTATTCTCACATCCATTAGGTTAAAAAACACGTCTGTTGTCTAAGAGTTGGAGCCCCTAAGCTGGACGGTTGGATTTGTGAAGCGAGTCCTGATCGGAAAATATAACAAGAAATGTTAAATAAGGATTGTAATTAAAAAAAAAAAAAGTATACAATTTTGTATTAATTAATTAATTTTTATTATAATTTAATATATTCTATTTACAGGTTTAATTTACTGCATATTTTAAATATACTTAAATAGATATGTATCACTTACATAACTGAAGTTGATGTTTTAATTCAATTTAAATTTGTATTTATTGTTTTATTCAGGCTTTCAATCCAGCTTTTGTGATGTTAATTCTCAAATGTGATATTTCTGTTAAACGTTCTCCAGCTATAATAGAAACAACACTAAATGCATTTCTTCAAAAGATAAAATAAACTTAATCATTCATCAAGAAATATGTGTGATAATGAGGTATACACAAAGTAGAATAAAAATTCCTAATAAAATTTTGAAGGCAGTGTAGTTGTTCGTTGAATCACAAAAAGGTACATATTTTTAATTTAAAATTTTTATTTATATCTATCTTTACTTTAATTATTGTTTAAGCACTTCATTCCTCTTTACTTTGCGCCAATAACTCTTATATTTATTATATCTTTTACATTTTATGTTTTTATATTTAATCTCCCATTTTTAATTATATACTTTTCACTTAATTTTTACCCTAAATTTTTACTTTCATGTACAATTAAAGGATGTATTGTGATAGCAAAAAATTTCGGTTCGCAGATTTTAACAAAAATATCTATTTTGACCATTCCTGAATCAATTTGGACTAGTTTTGGCATAATGTCTGTATGTATGTTCGTTTCTGTCATAACATAAAAACGAGTAGCCGTAGAATATTAAAATTTTGGATTTACGATTGTTGTAAGATCTAGTTTTGAACCTCTCCTTTTGTTTGCAATCAACTGAACCAGAAGTGTCCAAAAAAAAGCCCAAAATCCCCCAATAAATTGGATTTTGGATTGTTTCTCAAGTGCAATAATAAGCTCTCATTGAGAGGTTTTCAACTATATTCATAAGTAGTACGTATTTTTATTGGTTTCAGAGTTAGTCAAATTAATGAAATATTTGAATCTTTCAGGAGAAGGCACATATCAGGTTGAATTGCCGGCCTCCGTGGGGCGAGTGGTAGCGTCTCGGCCTTTCATCCGGAGGTCTCGGGTTCGAATCCCAATCAGGCATGGCATTTTTCACACACGCTACAATTAATTCATCTTATCCTCTGAAGATTAAAAAAAAATATATATTTTCGAAGGTTAAATTTTTTTAATTTTCCGAAGGTTAAAAAAACAGGTCGAATCAGACTTTATCTCCTATTTATTCTTATTAATTTTTTATTTTTTTTTTAACTTCTTTGACATAAATATACTGATTTATTAATTATTATTAACTCGATCTTCTAAAAACATTTTTACAATAAATAATAATTTAATAACAATGAAAAAATCAAAAGTTATTTGGCAAATAAATTTTTATGAACTTTTAAAATGTGTATATGTAATAGATTTCGTGAAACATCTGATTATTTAATATTAATTGAAAATTATTATTTATAATCGTATTATTTTTGGATTTTCCTACAAGGGAATCCTGTCGTATTCATATCAATTTTTTTTAATAATATAGGGGAAAATTTTTTTTGAATATTTTAATTTTTTGGAATATTAAATTAGCTTGATTTTAAATATCGTAAATAATTTTGAAAAATTAACTAACATTTTAAATCTAGTTTAAAAATTTCTAAACTTTTATGTTTGTTCAGCCCCAGTAAATTTCACATTTCAAATTTATACGGCACCTGGAATTACTTTCTGCACATATTTATCGTCTATTCATATAGAATTTATACAATTCTTTGATGAAATATTATCTTTTTATTTTTCTTTAAATTCCTGTGGAAAAGCTTTAAGAAAAATTCTTTAGTAATATATTGAAGTAGATAGAAGATGTAGACACTGAGGTAGAGATTGTAAACAATTATGTTCCGACATTTTGTAGGTTAGGGACTGATACATCACAGTAATAAATACCTCTCCCTTCTATGATGAAGTAAACTCTGAAGGGGTAGACTAGCATAGTAGTAGCATTTGTAGTAATAGTAGTTATAGTACTGAATGGAACATTTTTATGGCGGATGAGGGTGTCTGTGGGAGTCTAGTAGGGTAGGAGTAGAAGCAGAGCCAATCAGAAGGGAGACCTTGGTAAGGTCAGTTACAACACGACCCGTGCCCACGGCTAAGTGAGATCCATTGATAATAGTCCCGCACGACAATCTCTCGTATCCACTACACAGGGCTTATCGTTTGTCTATCGTATCTTTGTCACCGAATAAGCGTTTGACCCGACCGAATCAAGAGTACACGCGCAAACACGTTGCTCACACAAATACGGAAACAGGAAGTTACGTATATAGTCTATTCTGTTAAACATTAAATAAACCCTTCCTTTATAAACTGATAAATATTTTACATACTTTGTTTAACAGTAATCAACACAAGCTAATGAATTAATTATTAACCTAATTTTCATCGCTTAATTAATTAACATCTATTATCATTTAATTATCTTAGAATAATTAACTTATTTTTAACTCATAAAATCTAATATTTACTAATAGTACTTAGCAATTTTAAAGTTAATTATTTAATAAAGTTTTAAATCAATATATTTTACAAATAAAAATTAACGATATTTTTAAGTTGTTTATACAACTGTTATTAGATACCTTTTTTCTTTATGCACATTTTTCCATTTATCTGTATTTTGGTAGAATATATTATTTTTGACTGTTTTTTTGTTTTTTTTTTTTTTTTTAACTAGATAATTTTATTGATACCAACCGATTACAAGATGTCAGTAAATCTAATTAATGGATATCTACTAATTTATTAATCTTATTCAATTTCATGCAATAAGAATTTTTATCAAGAAATCAATCCTGAAAAGCCACTGATTTTTTATAAATTTATACGAAGTAATGCGATCGCGATAATCTTTTGGGGTTCAGATTTCAAAGCAAATATCCGTTTTGACTATTCTTGAATCCACTTAGACTAGTTTCGATGTGACGTCTTTATATACATACGCATAACTCAAAATTATTAGTCGTAGAATGATGAAATTTTTTATTTACGACTGTTGTAACATTCTAATTGTGCACTTCCCAATTTGATTGAACAAATTGACTGAAACAAAAGTGTCCAAAAAAGCCCGAAATCCAAAAAAAAATTTGATTTTAGACTTTTCATTAACTCCAGTAATAAGCCCTCATTGAGAGCTTTTCAAAGACGTATCAAAAGTGGTACTTATTTTCATTGGTTCCAGAACAAAATAAAATTTTGATTAATGAAGTTTTTTTTTTATTAATGAAATATTTGAATCTTAGAAGGGAAGGGACATCAGTTCGAATGAGACTTCATCTAATTCTTTCTTCTTTTTTTTTAAATATATTGATTTATTAATAATTATTAATCCGTAATTGTAAAAAAAAAATTACAATAAATAATAATTCAATAATAATAATAAAAGAAATAAAAATCATATGTTATTAGTGAGATAAAATTTTATGGTTTTGAAAATGTGTATATGAAATTTAATAGGCATTATTACATATGTGTACATGTAATAGATTTTATCAAATATCTGATTATTTAATATTAACCGAAAATAATAATTTATAATCGTATTAATTTTGGATTTTCATACCAGGAAGTCATGTGATGTCCAAATTAGATTTTTTACAATGGTAAAACCAGATATTGAGTTTCAAAATTACGTTTAATTTTCTTGCTTACGAACAACCTACCTAAAAAATTGAAATAG
Organism: Zanna intricata; assembly: GCA_010016005.3. Classification (NCBI taxonomy): domain Eukaryota; kingdom Metazoa; phylum Arthropoda; class Insecta; order Hemiptera; family Fulgoridae; genus Zanna; species Zanna intricata. The sequence continues at coordinate 1,002,921 of JAAAKQ030000001.1, read as the reverse complement.
GTAAATATAAATACAAAAATAAAACTTCTACGTAAAATGAAAACTATATAATTAAAAACTTTAAAAGAATACTTGATGAGTTAAATTTAAAAAAATAAATACATATGAAATACTAGAATAACGCTAGTTTTATCTACGTTTAAAAATATGTGTTAAAAATAATAAAAACAATCAGATGTGGACAATACATGACTTCCTTGTTCGCCTATTAAATTACATATACACATTTCTAAGGTAAAAAAAAATTTATTTCTTTTATTTTATTTATAAGTAAAAATAAGAAAAATAAGTAAATATTTAAAGTAATAAGTAAAATAAACTAGTAAATAAGAATTAAGTAAGTATAATAAAATAAATAAGTAAATAAGAAAAGTAAGAAAATATGTAAAATAAGAAAATTTTATTTATTGTAAGTAACTGTTGATATTTTTTCATATATAATTATTTTATTGTTTTATTGCATTAATATTATTTATAGTAAATATTTTTTACAATTAGAGGTTAATAATTATTAATAAATCAATATATTTAAATCTAAAAAAATATGTCAAAAAAAAAAAACAGAAAAGAAGACAAATTCTTCTGATTCGAACCGTTGTGCACCCTTGGACGATACAAATATTACATTAATTAAAACTTATTTGGTTGTTACTCCGGAACAAATTAAAATAAATACCTGTTAAGAATATCGTTGAAAATCTCTGTCTCAATCAGGGCTTATTATCGCAGTTAACAAAAAGTCGAAATTCTGAATTTTTTGGGCTTTTGAGATTTTTGGACACCCTTAGTTTAGTCAATTGCAACCAAAATAGGAGGTGCACAACTAGATACTAAACAATCTTAAATCAAAAATTTCAACATTTTACAGTTTATCGTTTTCGAATTATACGAGATGCGTTTGTACGTACAGACATCACGCCGAAATTAGTCACAATGGATTCGGGGATGATCAAAATGTATATTTCCATTTAAATCTGAAAATCGTAATTTTTTGCGATTCCAATACTTTCTTGTACGAAGTACAAGGAAGTAATAACTATTGACTACAAAATTATAAAATAAAAACAATATATTACTTCTAACATAAAAATTAAAATTATAAACTACTTAGCTTTTAACTTGGACTAGTTAGTAAGATAATCTATAATTATTTTTTCCAAAGGTATTTTTACGCATTAATTATTAATATTTTTTACAAAAGCAAGTAAAATATCTTTTCATAGTGTGTTGGTTTGCTTGTCGATTTCTTTCAAATATGTTATTCAATACTTTTTTATTATATTATCTCATATATGTTTTTTTCTAAGTTGTGTTTTTTCTGTTTTTATCTACTATTACTAATTCTCACTATATTAAAAAGTTTTGATTTTTATTTAACAAATATATTCTTCTTTTTTTTTTTTCTCTGTATTTCTATTTCTAGCTGAACCCATATTTAGGTATAAAAACAGCTCCGAGGGTGCCATCGCCTCAAACTCTCTGGCCAGAAACTTTGGACAAGGCTATGCCGTTCCCAAGACCCCCACTCTAATAGTCCGGCCTCAGTTATTTATGCCATGCCTCTAATAAGGGAATCCCAAAAAGGAATCCCCTACCTGGTCCGGGACTACAGTCTTACAGTACCTGGTCTCAAGCGGGGTTCCCCATCGGGATTATGATCTTCCGTGCCTTGCCTCCAAAGGAATCCCCCACCAGGACTTTGGTGTTTACTTCTCCCCACGGTTTTGGAAGCACTCCCCTACCGATCACTGAAGGTGAGATGCCTGAGCATCCCACCCTCCCGGACGAGTCTGTCCTACACCGAGTGTCCGAGTGCAACTGTAGCCAAACCTCATGCCACTTGGGTAATCTTACAACCTCGGCTTCCGGAGGCATGCACAGGCGCCTTACAGGAAGGACACCGGCTAGGTATCCTTCCTATAAGTTGCTGGGCTAACTGCAACCGGAAGCCTGTTGCTTCCTGTTGCCAGAGTGTCTCCCAGCAACAGTTATTTTCAGGACTGTTTAACAAATATCTGAACTTAGTATTACATTTTTATTTAAAAAAAATATATATATAAATATTTTTAATTTAGAATTATATCCCTTTAATTTAAAAAAAAAGAAAAAAAAAGTTTATTACACAACTATGAATTTTTTTTGGATTGTTCTTTAGTATGTTATTCTATTTTTATAATTTATGACCAGTTAATTAATAAATAATAAAATTACATTATTAAATAACAAATAATTTACAAACTAATAATTTCCATCGATCATAATGAAAATCTATTTTTTTTTTTTTTGTAGTTTATCCAGAAAGTTTAAAAGAAATTATGATTTCAAAATATTAAAAAGTCTGAAGATTATTTGAAAAGAGAAACTTAGATTAAGCCAGTAAATTTTTAGATTGTAGTCAGCATTAAAAAACTGACAAAAACGTAAAATATAGTATAATAATGCAAGTGGTGTCGTTTTTATATCGAGTAGTAGTAACAGAACAGTATATAATAAAATAAGTAAAAATAAACTTACGATAAATTCATTGTAAAAGTAGCAGGTATGGAATAATAAACCAGGAATATTAATCGTTGATTACCTGAAAACAAGATATAATTAAACAAAGTTATTTTAGCTGAAAGTAATATTGTTCATTATAAATTAATTTGTCAAGTATATTTTTACCATGATTTTAGTGGGCATGCCATGTTGATATAACATAAACACAGTATTCTGCTCAGTCAAAATATAATATAAAATAATTTTTTAAATATAAAATATTTTTTCTTTAAGGCCATTGGATGCTTGTTATGTTTAAAAATTGCTATATCATCATCAGAAAACAAAAAAAAATATATAATTTTTTACCATAGGTGAGGTTACTCATATCTTTTTCTTAAAATTGCAAATTTGAAAAAATCTTCTATCAGAAACCATCTCTAAAGAAAATAAAGATACACAAATAGATGTTACAATATTTCTAAAACCAAAAATTCAATATTGTTTTAATGTTGGCTAGTTGTTATTAAGATATGTGATATACATATATCACGTTATATATACGTATTTTGGACTAGTGGGATTTCGGGATTTTTTTTGGATACTTTTGGTTCAGTCAGTTGCAATCAAAAGGGGAGGTCTACAACTAAATGTTACAACAGTTCTAAATCCAAAATTTCTACATCCTACGGCTAATTTATTTTGAATTATACGAGAAACGTACGTACAAACGTCAGCCGAAATTAGTCAAAATGGATTCAAGGATGGAGAAAATGAATATTTCCGTTGAAATCTAAAAACTGAATTTATTCGTGATTACAATATTTCCTTGTATGGTAAAAGAAAAAAAAAAAATCACGAAAATTTTAGTATAATATTATTTTCATTTGGGACCAAAAATCAAAACGATTTTTTTCGTTTATTTTAACATAAAATTCGGCTATAAGATTTTTTTTAATAGAATTTTTGTTTCAAATAATATTTCGGAAATACTTCAAAAGTGAAAATAAAACTCCTTAAATTATTTTATATGTTTAACATATTAATTTAATAATTATAATAATAACAGTAATAAAATATATTAGTAATTTTAAAATAAATTTTTGCTACTGAACACCTAATTTAATAATGCAATACTAGTCTAAAGGGGAGTTACGCGTCATTAATACCTATACATAGTGTGCGCGTGGTTGTGTTTCTATATTAAAGGGAGAACAATACATCTTTAAAGCTAATTGTCATTTTATACCAGCATCAGTTATAAATAGAGGTAATGAATTTTCACAAGGCTTTTACAATGACACAGATGAAAGGTTAAATGAGACCTTCGTTAAAGCGAACCAATACATATATATATATATATATATATATAGATTATCAATAAGAAATAAAAGGTGAAATTCTCCATATAACCTGTGAAGCGGTGGCTATTTATTATAATCCAGCTCTCTCTGTCAATTGTGATAAGGCGCCTAAAACACAGATAAAATTAACTGTATTAACGCACGGTTCTGTTGACATATCATTTGCTAAAATAGCAGGTTTCAATATAAAACAACTAAAACCAATATTATTTTCATTAATCCCAGCGATTGTATTTGACAATTCCGGAGACACGTTTGGTGACAATATACAATGTACTCTGTACAACCAAATTGTTTTAAACAAATTTATGGCCAACAAGTAATACACGTTTTATTATACTAACAGTAAATAAGCTGGATGCAATTAACAGTCCACTATACAATTACAATAAAAATAAAATAGGATTGTTTCTTTAAGAAATAAATTAAAGAGTATACTCGAAATAAAAAAAATAATATTATCATTATTGTTTATAATGCTATATATATAAAAATAAAAATTTTGATCTTAAATCCAAAATTAATTTGTCCCTTTTACATAACAATTACTTTTTTTAGGTAGATTTCAAGAGAATACTAGATCTTGGATACCGATGTTCTTTGGTGGTTGGGTATCAATTAATTACACTTCTCAGGAGTGGTCGACCTGAAATTGTACAAGACTACACTTCATTCATACTCATACATATCATCCTCATTCATCCTCTGAAGTAATACCTCACGGTAGTTCCTGAGGCTAAACAGATAAAGAGAGATTTTATGAGAAAGCTACCAATTGTAACTGGTACCATGATTCGACTTCCGGAAAATTTCGACATATCTTCTCGTTTCACATCCCGTAGACCACAAACCACCGACAATTCAAAAGTTTATATACATTTATAACACATAAAATATACCTTTATATACATAAAATATAACGACCCAAAATCTCAATCGAGTTTTTTTAACGGGAAAAATCCTACCATAGGGGTGGTAATGGAGGGGCTTATTCGAAAAAAAAAACCAAAATATTGTTATAACTTTTTTTTTAAGTAAAATATCAAATTCCTTTAAAAATAGGCTATTCTTTGGATAAGGGCCTAAAACCTATTTAGTGTAAAGATTGTTAATGTCACCAAACGTTGGCCCAGGGGATGGAAAAAATAGGGTTTCGAAGACAAAAACAATCATACCCTCCTTTAATTTTTAATGCTAAATTAATAAATTTGCAAATTAATTCATTGAAATTAAACTGATAAAATAAAACTGAAAATAAAATAAATTGATTATCTTTTTTTTATTCTTTACTCTAGTAGAGAATCTTTCATAAGTGATGATTTGGTGACTTTCTTGGTCTTTTAGAATAAGTAAATTGAGACTTAAAACTAAATTTAAGCTGAAAATAAAAGTAAAATAATCAAAGATTTACAATGAAACCTCCATACGATATTGCTTCATCATAATTATTATTATATAAACAAAATTTTCAAGTGGCACTCCTTCAGTCTTTCGTACTTATTTTGTTATTCTGTTGACTTAATTTATTAAACATGATTTAATATGTAATTTTAGACAACGATCAACTTAATTTTTCATTTTTGATTTTTTTTCAGTTATTACACTATGATATTCATTTCAGAAAGAAGAATGTTTGAAAAATTTAATTTTGGTCTTTATAATATATGCAACCCATATAGATAAAAAGGAAATGATTTCGTTTATTAATAATTGAATCCAGTGTACATCAACCATTATATCCATCAAACAAGTTGTAAAGAGAAAATCGGTAAGTCACTGTTAATTATGTAATTACGCTTTCTTATATAATTACGAATATTAATACAATAGAATCAATGATAAATAAGAGTAGTGAAGTAAGTTACGATAGGAGTAATTGTTCTGATAATTGTTGTTTACATCTACGTAAGGCTTAATGAAAGATGAACGAATAAACAGAAATGGGTAAGGAACTGAAGAAGAAGAAGAATAACGAAGGTGATGGTACAAAGAGGGGTTTGGTAATTATCGAGAAAGATAACATAATATAATTAAAACAAACAAGGGCTACCATCACCCAAGCAAGTAAAACAGACAAACGAAATGAGGTGCTGGCAGGGATAAGGAGTTGTCGGCCAATGGCTTCCAGCCGGCACCACCGTCAAGCCGGCCGGTGGGTGATTTTTGCGCATCCAGCTGTATTGTGTGTGTGTGTGCATACTGAATTAACACAACATCCCTTCCCGCTTTTTAGCATCCCCACTTTTTCCAAACAGTGAGTGGCCAGGGGTGGGCGGTTAGGCGGCGGGAAGCTCTCATCCGTCCGGGGGGAAAAATCCTGTTTTTTCACCCTGTGACAAAATACCAGAAGGGAATTTTTGCAACCTCGATTCGCGCATGTACACGGGGAGATAAAAGGAAGGGGTTGGAAAAAGAATCGTGTGACGCGTGGGAAGGTGGAAAGAATAATAGAACGAAACTGGGGAAAAATGTAGAGGGGAAGAGAGAGCTGCAGTCTTTTAAAAAGTAGCTCGTTATTTGAGCTCAGCTCCCCGGATGTGAGGATTTCGTCGACTCGTAAAGAAAATGTCGGTTTCTTGTGGATTCGGTTGGTGTGTGTTTATGTGTAGTGAAATGAAATTAATTTAAATAATTGTGAAAAAATCTACATGAGATATCACCTCTGTAATGGATAAACATCACTTCTTTAACAAGACGCCGATTGCTTTAACCGAACGTTTAATGCCGCACGGTTCACTTAAAGATATCGAACGCGTCGAACAAAGGAATACGTTTAAAAGGATTCGGACACGACGTTTATAATTTACAATCCGATTATTTCATAATAACCATCGACTTAAGCAGCTTAATTCACCGCAATCGTATATGGATAATCAAAAAGACCTAACTGACTTATTGCCGATGTAGTCACACGTAAATTCATCGTTTTAAGGGCTATAAAATTATTTCCATTGAAAATTTTCCCGATGATAATAAAATACAGTAATTATCATAATGGAAAATATAATTAGGATCAACTTTTAATGAACGTACATAATGAATTTGTTAAAACAATAACGTTGCCAATCAAATAACGACAAAGATAAATTATACAAAATTCCCTTTTGTTTCCCCCAAATATCAAATAATGATTGATAAATTTCCCGGACAAACAAAATCCAGAAATAACATTTTTTTTTTCTTACAAAAAGAAAAGATATAAATGTATTTAGTATTATTTCATTACATAAAAGTTACCTACCAAAATAAATTAAAGAAAACATTTTTAACATTGAAAAGAATATTTTAAGACAAATATACATCTTCGAACAGGATTTTAAATCATAAAATTTAAATAAATAACTTAATAAGATATATATTAACAGATATGTACCCTTTTTAATATACATTAAACCTATATACTAGGAAGCAATATTTAATGCAGTCTATTTCAATTTAAGTTTAAGTTGGAAATTCAATTCTAACTGCCATTAACAGTCCCACAAAATTGCGTGCAATTAACTTCCAAAATTGCGGCTTACTAATGCATGTAAATTTAAACGTTCCAATTTAAATATACCTACTATAGTTACATTGTATTGTCCATTGTAGTAATCTATTTAAAATCGAACAATAGGGGGTTCAAAATAAAAAATAATTTTTTTACATAAATTATTCAAAATAACAATGATTGAACAACTGATTGAACACAAAATAAAATTACATATAAATTAAATTATACTTTTCTAATTTCAAATGCCTCATTGTATCTATTAAATAAATAACTAATACCGATTAAAAATTACGTAATACAGTTTATTTGCCCCAATTTTAATAATACTTCTTTTTTTATTTTATATACCCTATCTGAATTCATTTTTAATACTTTTTATTAGTTCCCTGTAATTTTTTAAATTTATTTATACATTTTTATTTAATTTTCTTAAGAATTCCCAAAAATCTTAAAAAAGTAATCAACTTTTGTTTTACGACAAGCTTAATCTATTATTTTTCATTTACTACGTTAAAATTTAAGTAATTTATTCAGGCTAACATTAAATAATTTCCAAAATTTTACTACATACTTTATAAAAAAAATAATAATAATAATAAATAAACAACAAAAAATTTTCTTATAATAATAAATATAAATAATAATTGTAAAAAGGTTTACAATAATTTAATAGATAAAAATAGGTAAATATTCTATAAAATATTTTATTTAATCTTATAAAATAATAATACAAAGAAGAAAAACAATCCTTTTATTTTAGCTTAAAAAAATATTTGAAAATTTGAACCAACTTTAAAATTAAAGTTTTAAGTTCTACCAAAATCTTTTTCTTTTTTAAATATTTTCAAGCCTTATATTTCATGCACTGTTTCAATCTTCATTATTCTTTTTTTATCCCATAATAAGATTTTTTCATAAATTAAATATTTGTTAAATGAAAAATTACAAATTCTATGTAGATATAATTTTATAAATATTTTGACACCGTTGATATTAATATATTTATTTTTTTTAACAAAATAATATTTATACTTACCAACATTTTTTAACATAAATATCCGAGCGCTTTCGGAGTTTCTTCTACATCATCAGAAAATATTTGAAGTTATTAATTTAATATTATTTTAATTGTTACTTTCATAATAAACAATTGTGAACATAACAATTGTTAATATAATTATACATTAAAAAATTTATATACATGAATATTAAATTAATAACTTCAAATATTCCCTGATGATGGAGAAATTACTCCGAAAGCGCTCGGATTCTTATATTAAAAATTGTTGGTAAAGAAATATATTATTTTACACAAAAAAATCTATGTAGAGAATTTGAACAATCTTTTTTTTCCTTCTTTGTCAATTGATTAATACTTGATTTTATAGCGTAATTATTTACAATCTACTGTAATTCTGATATTAATTACAACAATTCAAACAAATATTTAGGAAAAGTACTTTAAAAAACTTATAGTTTAAAAATAATACATTCCAGTACCAGTGGAATATTATGGCTTACGCTCCAAAATATTTTCTTTATGTTGTTTCTCCTTTTTTCCTTTTTTTAATTCCTTTTTTTAATTTTTTAACGAGACAGATCCTTCATCTTTGAGGGTTTTTTTTTATAAACGGAACGGTCTTTTTAATATTAATAACTTTTATAAGGAATATCCGAACATTTTCGCTGTAAAAGAAGTAATAAAAACGTAAAAAAAATATTTAAAAACCAACTTAAAAATCTTCAATAACATCTAAAAATTAACACTTTTTCAATATTTCATTAAATTTTGATTTTTGAAATCTCAAATTAAGGATTAATTGGTTTAATTTAATAACAATTCTAATTGAAATTTGAACGATTGATTTTTTTGAAGATAGTTTGAAGATGATTTGAAGATAGTTTTGCTTTATTTTCTTCTTTTTTTAAATTATCATTTATAAAATTTACTGCTTTTTTTTTGGTTCAGGCACTTTTTCCGTTCTTAGTCTGATATCGTGAAATTCTGTTCTGTATTTGGTTTAACTTAATTTAATAAAAACCTGCATCATTAAATATGGTTGATGTTTGAAAATACTCAATGTATCATCATATATAAAACATAGCTATTCAAGAAACAATTATTATGTTTTGTAATGTAATTTATTACAAGTGGTAACTAATATATAAATAATAAATAAATTGTGTTAATGATTATTGTTACAATTTTTTTTTAACAAACCATTTTACAATTATTTTTAAATTCTATTAATTCATAAAAATATTTAAAAAATTAAAGAATTTTGGGAATTTTTTTTTTTTTTGTTTAACCCCCAGAACCACCGTTAAGGTATATCTCTTCAGAGTATTTGATGAATGAATTGTAGCATGTGTGAAAAATGCCATACCTGACAGGGATTCGAACCCGGGACCTCCTGATGAAAGGCTGAGACGCGACCACTCGCACCGCGGAGGCCGGCAAAAAAATATATTCTTGAATGGAATAGTAAATTTTAAAAGTAAAATTTAATTACTAACAAAATAATAGCTATAATTTATTAATTATTGTAGATTACTTTCTGAATAATAATTAAAAGTATAAAATTAATTTTTAACAAATCATTAGATTTCATATTTTTAATCATTAGGTGCATTCAGAACTCATTTATTTTTTTAAGTAATAAAATCGTACCTAGGTTTTGATATTTATTGTAAAATATTATATTATTTAATAATTAAATTAAAAAAAAAATTAATATCTGTAAACTTATATCCAATTAGCTTTACTTATTATTATTATTGCAAGAATAAAATTTTTACATCTAATTTCGTCATAAATTTTATTACATTACAAATACATATGATTAAATATGTAAAAGAAAATTTTAATAACACTATATTAGTTAGTTAATTAGGTTTTATTTTATAATTATGTTTAAAAAAAAAATTAAAAACCTTAATTAACATAAATTATTTTTTTATTTTTGTCATTAAATATTGCCGGCCTCCGTGGCGCGAGTGGTAGCGTCTCGGCTTTCATCCGGAGATCCCGGGTTCGAATCCCGGTCAGACATGGTATATTTTACACACGCTACCATTCATTCATTTCATCCTCTGAAGCTATATCTTAACGGTGGTTCCGGAGGTTAAAAAAAAAAAAATCATAAAATATTTTGGATTAAAAAAAAGAAGATTTTTCAAAATATTAGACACCATAAATATGGTGATATTTTTCTTATACAAATTTTTATAATTATTTTACCATAAAAATACAATTAATTTTTATTAAAACAATTTAAATACGTAATTGCACAATTTGTATTTTATATTTGAAAAAAAAAACTTATTTAAAAATATAAGAATAATAAACTTTTACTTTAATTTTACAATTTAAAAAGTTAAATTATTTTTTTTTATTAATTAAAATTTTAGTATTTTAAACAACATTAAATAAATTTTTTATGATCTACGCGGTACTAAAAACAATGTGGTTGTTTTATTATCACCAAATTTCAAAGGCTTTGATAATACCCCTACAAACTAAAGAAAAAAAAAAAAAATTATTCCAACTTAATCTCAATGCAATGTTTCAAACTCGTACTGTACATTATTTGTTGATCGATTTCATAAAAAAAGGAGAAAGATATAGTTAATTAAAAATTATAGTTTTATGTTTTAAAAAAATAATGATTATCTTCCAAAAGTATTAAACAATAAAAAAAAACCGATTAAATTAGTGTATTCTCTTTTCTCTTTAAGAAAACTAGAAGTATTTTTTTGTAAAAAAAATACATTAAAAAAAAAAAGGTAAAATTATTCAATTAATTTAATTTTACAGACCTTTTTTTTTGAAAAATTTTTAAACTTAAAAATGAAAAGAAATTTTATTTAAGTTCTAATTAAATTATTAACAAAATGATTAAATTTTTTTTATATCTTAATTATTATAGATATTAAAATTATTATAAAAGTAAATTAAATGATTATAAAATTCTTGTTAAATGATCGCAAAATAAGGACATAACAACGAAGTATGTTCCGTTCCGTTCCGCTTCACTGTAGCTTGTCAAATGTCCACCGTTCAAGTAATCAGTTTATATACAAAACAAATCGCCTGCGTCAACCAATCCGGGCAGCCTTCATTGACAAACTTCACTAATAATAATTACCTATATATTCTATAGCTTATATAGACATGTAAACTGCTTCTGGTCAAACGTAACGCGTTAATATACTGTGGTACTCTCTCTCTCTCTGTACACTTATGCAAACCCAATACTAGTTAATTATGAATATTTTGCTAACCTAGTAATATTTAGAAGACTAAATATTACAAATCGTATTTAAAATTTTACAGTTTAATAAAGATCAATAATAAAATTTTTCTTTTAAGTTTATTTATTTTTAAAAAAAATCACTTACGATTCAATTAAATTTAATAAAATATTTGAATTAAATTTTTTGATTTTCCAAATAAAAAAAAAATGAATGCATTATAGAAAAATTAGTCAAACATAGTGCGTGAAAATTCACTTTTTATATTTCATTGAATATTTTCGTATCAGGAATCTCTTAATTTATTAAAATAGGTTTCTGGAAAATTTCCTGTTTTTTTTCCATTCGGTTTTTTATTTATTTTTTTTAACCTCCAGGACCACCGTTCAGGTATTGCTTCAGACGATGAGATGAATTAAATTTTGTAGCGTGTGAAAAATGTCATGCCTGACTGCGATTCGAAGCCGGGACCCTCGGATGAAAGGCCAAGACGGTACCACTCGCCCCATTGAGGCCGGTTCATTGGCTTTAGGGACTTAATTACTGAACTGAATTTTTAAAAAAATATTTATACATAATAATAATAATAATAAAATAATTCAAAAATTCTGTATGATTTTTTTTTCTGTTTAATAAAAATATTTTGTCATGTCCCCCGGAATAAAAAAAAATAATAGAAAAGAGTATTAATATTGTTTATTTACTTATTAATTTTTTTTTAACTTTAATTAATACATGAAATAATAGTTTATTTTAATATCTGACAGATAATACATAAACTAAAATGTTTAATTGAGGCATTATTTTACTTTTTGGTTAAATTTATTTCCTTTTTTTTTTCATCTTTAGTTTTAATTTTAAATTTACTAGATTTGTAAAAATTTCTTCTATAATTATTATCATAAATTACAAAAATTTACAGATTATTTCGAATAGTTTTTCATAGTAATGATATTTTCTAGAAAAACATGTAATAGATTTTTTTTTTTGACAAAATTTGCTAATTTTATTTTTGAAACTTTAAAAAAAAATTAAAATTATGCACGCGCGCGTGTGTGTGTGTACTATATATAACAATTTATTAAAATAATTTTAAAGTTGGCAGCTAAACTTATCTTTTAAACATTAGTTTTACGCTTCAATATATAACATCATTTTAAAAAAGAATTAAAAACTAATATTTATTAATTCGTTAAAATTTCCTGTTAAAACTTTTTTAAATAAACTTACATGATAAAATTTAAATATTTTAAAAATAATTCAATTGCATTTTCTTTAATAAAATGAAAAACTTTTTTTTTTAAATCTGATTTCCTTGTACTCCTATTAAATTACATAAACACATTTTTTGCTCAACTTTATTTAAACTTATTTCATTTGAAAGTGAAAAATACGATCTTCCAATTCTTTAATAAAGTGAACAGTTTCAAAATTGTTAAAATATTATTTTTTATTAACATCAAGTATTCAAGAATTAAAAGCAATTATTAATTCAACAATCTTGCCTGAAATATTAGGATAGGGTAAGTCCCTTTATTTAAGAGTTAATCTCTCTAAAGAAATGTAAGTCTTATAATCATCTCATATGCTTTTAAATTATGATTTAATCATCAACAAAATGAAAACAGGAGAAGGGTACTAAATTATATAACCATATTTATTATCACATAAACTGAAATAAATGCATAAATAAAAATAATACAATGTTAATTATAATTTTCAAATAATGTTAAATAATCAGATTTTTTAATCAGATTTTTCAATTTTCACAACTTCCTTGTACACCTATTAAATTACAAAAACACATTTTGAAACGTAAGATTTTTTTTTTATTGTTACTATTGAATGATTATTTATTTTAATCATTTTTTTTATAAACAGAGTTAAATAATTATTAATAAATCAATATATTTAAATTAAAAAAGAAAAGTTAAAAAAATTGGTGATGAACTAGGATTTGAACCGATTCGCATTCCGTTGTAAGATCCAAATATTTCATTAATTAAAATTTTATTTGGCTATAACTTTGTAATCAATGGAAATAATTACCACTTATGATATATTGTTAAAAAGCTCTCAATGAGGGCTTATTACTGCAGTTAAGAAAAAGCCCAAAATCTAATTTTTTTGGGCGTTTTTGGATACTTTTGGTTCAATCGATTGCAATGAAATGGAAAGTGCACAACTAGATGTGATAACAGTCCTAGATCAATAATTTCAACAATTCGCCTTCAGCGAATCATTTTTGAGATATTCGAGATACGTACGTGCAGAAGTCATACCGAAATTAGTTAAATTGAATTCAAGGATGGTCAAAACTGATGTTTCCGTTGAAAACTGACGACTTTTTTAAAATTTTTTTGTTGATATTATTGAGTTATTATTTATTGTACTTTTTTTAAAATCACGGCTTAATATTTATTAATAAATCAATATATTTAAATTATATATATATATATATGATTTTTGTTTTAAATAAATAATAAATATTGTTAAAAGAAAGAAAAAAGGAAATGAAGTCCGATTCATACGATATGCCCTCCCTTGTAAGATCTAAATATTTAATTAACTAAAATTTTATTTGGCTATAATTCTGGGACCGGGAAAATAAGTATCGCTTATGATATATCATTGAAAAGCCCTAATGAGCTCTAAACCATATTTTTTGAGATTTTTTTTTTACACTTCTGGTTCAGCCGATTGCAATTAAAACGGGAGGTGTACAACTAGATGTTGCATGTGTCCTAAATTCAAATTTTCAACATCCTACGGCTAATTGTTTTTTTTTTTTTGTTTTTGAGTTATGCAAGGTACGTACGTACAGACGTCACGCCGAAACTAGTCAAAATGGTGGATAAAACGGATATTTCCGTTGTAATCTTGAAACCGAAGCTTTTTGCGGTCACAATACTCCCTTTACGCTGTAGATCGAAGTAAAGAAAACAAAATTATATATATGTTTCAATAATAAAAGAGTAAATTTTAAAATTAAATTAGTTTCAAAATAATTATTATGTACAGAGAGAATATATTTTTAAATTCATTTTACTTTATATTAAACCGATTTTTAAAATCCTTTTTTTAAAATCAGCAATTAATTATTTTAAAAATAACTTAATGTTTATAGAAACCATTAGAGTGGCACAAGCAGTAGCATAATTTTGTGTTACCCAGATGGTCGCAGGTTCAAATTCCTCTTAGGATGTAGTTAGTTTGTTACGAATCAATCAACAATTATTAGTTAATGTCACTAAAAAAAAATAAAATAAACTTTAATTCATACAATTGGAGTTTAACTGTTCCGTAAGCGTAAAAATTGTTATTTCCTCCTAAAATATTTATATCATTTTTCTACTTTTGAAGGTTGTATTTTAAATATTTTTTATTGTTTTAAAAGAAAGGGAATCAACAGCTACGGTCATTACCCGGTGATAGTTGTATAGTATGCCTGACCGGGATTCGAACCCAGGACCACCTGATGAAATACCGAGACCCATTTAATCAGCCACGGAGTTTGACTATACTTTATTATTAATAAATTTATAATCCAATAAAAATTTTATTAAAAAAATTAAAAAATAATTTTAAATAAACAAGAAAATATGAAAGAATAAAAATTACTTTATTATCATCAAGTAAATAAATATTTGTTATTTTTTCGAAAATTCCACATAGTATGAAATTGGAAAAGCATTTTTGAAATTTTTAATATTTATTTCAATGAAAATTCAGCCTGATTATAAAAATTTTAACATAATGATTGATTTATTTATAAATTATTTGCATTAAGACCGGTTTTTGCACATTTATAAATAAATTTTTAATTACAAAATTCAGATGAATTGTTTCTTTTGTCACGGATTTAATTTTCGTTAAGAGATATAATAGACTACTACTAAATAATCAGTGTAAAATAAAATGTTAATATATTACACTTCAAGTTCTTTACAACTGGGCTTTAATTTATATATATATATATATAAAACTAAACATAATTATTTCCTTGTACGAAGTAAAGGAAGTGTTAAGATCACAAAAAATTTCTGTTTTTAGATTGGAAATTACTATTTTAACAATCCCATTTTGACTACTTTTGGCCTGACGTCTATACGTACGTATCTCGTATAACTCAAAAACGATTAATCGTAGAATGTTGAAATTTTAGATTTAGGATTTTATATTTCTGTTGTACACATCTGATTGTGCACCTCCTATTTTCCTTTAATCCAATGAACCAAAAGTGTCCAAAAAAGCCCAAAATCCCCAAAAATTTGGATTTTATACTCTTTCTTAACTGCAATAACTAATCCTCATTGAGAGCTATTCAACAATATGCCATAACTGCATAACTTAATTTCATTGGTTCCAGAGTTACAGCCACATAACATTTTACTTAATGAAATATTTGTATCTTACAAGGGAAGTCACTTCATTTCTAATCAAACTTCATGTTCTTTTTCTTTATTATTTTAACTTTTTTTTATTTAAATATATTGATTTATTAATAATTATTAACCCGGGATTGTAAAAAACGTTTTACAATAAATAATAATTCAATAATAATAATAATTAAAAAAATCAGAAGTTATAAGTAAAATAGAATTTTATACTCTAAGCCCTCATTCACAGCTTTTCAACGATATATCAGTGGTACTTATTTTCATTGGTTCCAGAGTTATATTACCAATGAAATATTTTGATCTGAAAAGGAATTCGAATCACATTTCATCTCCTTTTTCCTTTTTTCTTTAATTTTTTTGTTTTAATTTATATAAATTGATTTATTAATAATTATTAACCCATGTAAAAAAATTTATACGAATTCTAAATTTTTATTAATTCCCTGTAAAAAAATTTTTTACAGTGAATATTAATTAATATTAATAAAAAAATAACATATGACAAAAGATCAGAAGTTATTAGTGAAATAAAATTTTATGGATTTCTAAAAATGTGTTTATAATTTAATAGACATTATTATAAATGTGTTTATGTAATAGATTTGTTGAAATATCTGATTATTAAATATTAATTGAAAATTATAATTTATTACTTTTGGATTTTCGTACAAAGAAATCATGTTGTGTCCACATTAGATTTTTTTTTAATGTGATTTATTCCCGTTTTTTACATTAAATAAATAATAAATAGTCTTCATAATAAAAACACATTAATACTCATTTAATACTGAAATACAATCAAACAAGTTTAACTGAAAGAAAAGTAAGTTTATTCCGTCTTTGGTTGCAGTAGGAATCTTGTCTGGTCAGTTAGGGGTTGATTTGAGGTGAAGAGGGGAGATACTAGAAGCAAGTTTACTACAATTCAAATTGATCTTACTTCGACCCAAGTGGTCGTTAGTTCCCACACAGCAGCTTTTAAGTGACTACCACACCGCTTTGCTACACCTCACCGCCAGTAGTCGATATTCCGATGGTCATTTCACGCACTTGCCTAACAACTTAACTATTTCATATTCACATATCGGTAACATCAACTAATATAACCTGGTTACAAGTATAACAACCCTTACATACTTACCTTTACATTTATAATCTATCAATAAAAAGAAAAAACTAGTTATAAATAATATATTTCAAAATCTGGTTTTTTCAAAGTATTATAAAAATAAACAAGTTTTTTTTAATCTATTACAAATGTTTCTTCCGATAAAACAAGTAGTTATAAAGAAAATGAAATTTTAAAATACAAGTTTTTCTTTTGTCAACAGGAAATGTTAAATAAAAAACCGTTATTTATTTAAAAGATAATGTACTCTTTTTTTAGTTTAAAATATACACATAATTATCTATCCATTGATTACTTTAAATATTTTTTAAAACAATTTATTTTTTCATTCATTATAAAAATAAATTAAAAAAAATATATATATATATATATACAATTAAAAGTAGTTTTATTTTTTTATCTAGGCTATTACAATCGGATAAAATATTTTTAATTTATTTAAAATTATAAAACTTATAAAAAAAATAATGAACTGCTTTTTTTTTTTTACTGATGGTTTTTTTTTTAATTTTCAAAATAAATGAAAATTACAAAAAAAAAAAATATATATATATATATATATAACATATACTTTTTGATTATTAGACTTAAGAATTTTTTTTTCCTTGTACGAAGCAAAGAAAGTATTATGATCGCCTATTATTTTGCTTTTCAGGTTTCAATGAACATATACATTTTGACCATTCCTGAAACCATTTTGACTATCTTAGGCGGACGTCTGGACGTACGAACGTATCTCGCATAAATCAAAAACGATTACCTATAGAATGTTGAAATTTTGGATCTAGAACTTTGTAACATCTAGTTGTGCACCTCCCATTTTGATGCCAATGACTGAACCAAAAACAAAAGTGTCCAAAAAAAGTCCTAAATCCCAAAAATTTTGATTTTGGACTTATCTTAACTGTAATAATAAGCCCTCATTGAAAGGATTTCAACGACATACCATAATTGGTATTTACTTTTGTTGTTCATTGATACTTTCTTCCAGAATTACCGCCAAATAAAATTATAATTAATGAAATATTTGGATGTTACTAAGGAAAGGCACATCGGTTCGAATACAGCTAAATCACCTTCTTTTTAACTTCTTTTTTTTTAATTGAAATTTATTGATTTATTACTAATTATGAACATCTGATTCTAAAAAAAAATGTTTACAATAAATAATAATACAAGAATAATAATAAAACAAAAACCTGACTTGGACATACCACAGACTTCCTTGTACGAAAATCCAAAAATAATAAAAACTATTTTAATTATTTCTAAATTATAATTTTCAATTAATATTAAAAAATCAGCTTGTTTTATCAAATTTATTACATATATACATATGTAATAATGCATAATAAATTACATACACGCATTTTTAAAAATCCATAGAACTTAATTTCTCTAATAACATTTTTCATACTTATTTTATATTCAATCCAAATTTTTAGCTTGGGCTTCTTTGGATACTTTTGATCCAGTCGATTACAATCAACTTATTTTATATTCATTCCAAATTTTTAGCTTGGGCTTCTTTGGATACTTTTGATCCAGTCGATTACAATCAAAATACCAGATGCACAACTAGATGTTGCAACATTCCTAGATCTAAAATTTCAAAATTCTATGGCTAATCCATTTGTGAGTTTTTTTTTATTTTTTTGTTTCACCTCCGGAATCACTGTTAGATTATATCTTCAGAGGATGAGATGAACAATTTGTAGCGTGTGTGAAAAATTCTAATGATCAAAATGTATATTTCAATTGAAATCTGAAAACTTAAATTTGTCATTATCACTTCCTTGTACGAATTACAAGGAAATGAAAAAATATCAGAAGATATTAATGAAATAAGATTTTATGTTTTTCATTAAAAAAAAATCTGTATATATAATTTAATAGGCGTGGAGAATGTCATATGGTATCCACATTAGGTTTTTTTTTTTTAATTTTGTTCCCCATACCATTTCATCATTGGTTGACAAAAAGTTATACTTTCCACTGATAGTTAAATCTTCTTCTCTTTATGTATTTATATTTAGCTATGAATTATAAAGCAATTTTATACTCTTTCTTGTTTGCTTCTTTGCATAAGCTACGATGTAGTGTGAGAATACGACTTACAGCGCAAGTTCAGAATTTCATTCCTAAATTAAAAACTTCAGGTACTTTCTTTACGTACCGCTTTATTTATAGTGGCTCAGACTGTATTATTTGTTTCTAATCGAGCTTTTAGCATGAATCAGTCTATATAATCTTTTACCAGCAAACTAGGTAAGGTGAATTTATAAAACATTTCCTTTATTTTATTGTTATTATAAAGTTTTTAAATCTAATTCGTTACGTCAAAGTAGCAGTTATTGGTTGAGTTAAATTACATATTCAATCTAATAATTTCCTATCTAAAAACAAATCTAATGTAGAAATAATATATAACTTTGTAAATCTATATAAGCACAATAATGCGATCTTTATAATCAATAAATCGATAATTCCAATAATCGATTATTTTTGGTTTTATATTCCTAATGACTACGATGCAATTTGTTCAACTAGTAAACAATAAGCAACGACTCCACCTAAGCCAATGAGATGGGTGATAAATATGAAATGTAAATGAGGTATAGTCTTGTGCAGTCTCAGGCTTACTATTTCTAAGACGAATGGTTAATTGAATCCCAACCAGCAAATTACACCGTTATCAACTCACTACCTAATAATCAATTCCTTATAAAAGCGACTAATTTTTACTAGGAATTGAACCTCAGAACTTCGATTTCAACGATAACTAAACCAACTCTATTTACTAAAGTTTATTTAAAAATTAATTTTTATAAAGATGCCAGGACAATTTAAACAAAATTCTTCTACGTTCCATTATAAAGGAAAACCATATTTTCCCTTTCATTACTATATTAAAATAGGATTTTTTTTTTTAATCTCCGGAACCACAATTAAATATATCTTCAGAGGGATGAAATGAATGAATTGTAGCGTGTGTGAAAAATGCCATCCCTAACCAGCGGGAGTCGAACCCCTGACCTTCGGATGAAAGGCCGAGACGCTACCACTCGGCCACGAGGTAGGCTTATTATTAAAATAGCTTAAAAAATTTTTACTTAACTTAGAGATAAAATAAGTAGTTGATGAAATATTAAATATTTGGAAATAATAATCATAATTATGTACTATAACAGGGATAAAAATACATGACAACAAATCATATATTTTTAATTTACAAATGATTAAATAAATTCATTTAAATATATTTAATCTTTAAATGAATATTTAAAATTTAATTATTTCGTGAATTGAATAGGACGAAAAGATTAAAGATTTAATTGCTAATAAGTTTATAATTGCGTAATAATTAAATTTAAATTATATCACATTTAATATGGCATAAAATTTAAACAAGATTATAAATAATGGCAAATCAGGAATAAGATCCATATCCTCCTTATTCAGGTTTCTATAAATTTCATTTAGATAAGATGTTTTTGACTTAAAGACGTTTAAAACAAATATGAAATAAAAAAATCTGGTATGGACACCATATGATTTCCTTGTACGCCTATTAAATTATATCTCCATAATTTTTTTAAATGAAAAGTCCATGAAATTTAATTTTTTTAATCACTTCTGATATTTTTTCAGTTTTTTTTTTTTTTTTATCTTTATTATTGAGTTATTATTTATCGGAAACCTTTTTCTTATAACCAGAGGTTAATAATTATTAATTACCAATATATTTAAATTTAAAAAAAAAAGTTTAAAAAAAGGAAGAAAAGGAGATGAAGGTCTGATTCAAACTGATGTGTACCCTTAAAAGATCCAAATAATTCATTAATTAAAATTTTATTCCGCTGTTACTCTGAAACTAATGAAAATAAGCACCACAAATGATATATTGTTGAAAAGCTTTCATTGAGGGTATATTACTGCAGTTAAGAAAAAGTCCAAAATCCAAATTTTTTTGGGGAATTTCGGGCTTTTTTTGAGTTATTTGTTTCAGTCGATTGCAATTAAAAAGGGGGAGGTGTACAATTAGTTGTTACAACAGTCCTAAATCCAAAATTTCAACATCCTGTGGCTAATTGTTTTTTAGTTATGAAATACGTAAGTACAGACGTCACGCCAAAACTAGTCAAAATAGATTCAGGGATGGTCAAAATGTATATTTCTGTTGAAATCTGAAAACCGAGATTTTTTGCAACTTCCTTGAACTTCGAACAAGGGAGTAAAAATAGATTATTTTTTATTTTGTAAATCACATTTTTTCCGTATGAAGAAAATTATGAAAACATGAAATATCAAAACATGATGTTTTAAATAAATATGAAAAATACATAAATTAATATGAAAAATTAAATTTAAAATCTAATTACTAATTAGATTACTAATTACTAAAATCCAATTGATTAATTAATTAGGATTTTATACTTTTTAAAACAGCTTTACTGACCTTATACGAGAAAAAGTTAAAAATTTGTTTGAAAAATAATACATAAATAATTCTAGTCAATTTCTTTTATATGTAGAAAATTAGTAGAAATAATGTAGATGGACCACTGAACATAAAAATAGGAAGAGAAAAGATTACTGAGGTAGAAGAATTTTGTT
>JAAAKQ030000001.1:897130-907231 GCA_010016005.3 Zanna intricata | reverse complement strand
GAATGAATTGTAGCGTGTGTGAAAAATGCCATGCCTGACTGGGATTCGAACCCGGGACCTCCGGATGAAAGTCCGAGTCGCTACCACTCGGCCACGGAGGCCAGCGTTATAGATGAAGACAGTTGCATCATATTTTTTAAGTAATCCAATATTAGTCTATTGCTGATCTATTTGGAGGAGGTGTATCGAATTCTGTAGCCGATTTCCGTCAAACCGTTTCAGGATTTTCAGTCTTCTTGTACTGTTTGATTATCTCAAGCGTGGCTAACAGTTTTTGCCTCCAGACCGGATTGGAAAGAAAACTTTTATCACGTGCCGAACGAAATAGTAAAATTAAAAGATGTTAAATACAACTAATGATTCATTTAAGTAAACAAAAAAAAACTAATGTGAGGTATTGAGGCGCTTTGCATCGCCTATTATTTTCTTAAATATGGCTCTAACTATTCTTAAAACAGTCTTCAAATGTAAATCATTAAATCTTGATCTTTATTTAGATCCATTAAAGAAGTTTTTTCACAAAGTTGAACTGTAGATTACTAAGTATTTCTTAGCAACTTCAAACAGTTCATATCGAATACAGATGTGTATTGTTTTTGAATAATAACAACTTTTATGGTTTATAAAATTAGGCATTTATTAACATTAATTTCAATTTAAAATAATTAATAATCTTTAAAATAATAATATAATTAAATCTTTAAATTAATTTAAACTACTGTATCTTTAAAAATTAAATATATATAAATGCTTAAATATATCAGTGTCATACTTCTATCAAAGCACACGAATGACTATGTTAAACTGAATATTACCTGTATATCTTGAATTACTGTCTAACATACATAATTTTATGATAAATATTAATATTTTTAATTTATCACTTTTTTTTCTGGCACTATCATACAGACGAGTACAAGTTGTAAATCTTTAAAATGGAATTAAAAAAAAAAAACAATAAAGAAGTATCTCGAATCCATTCGACTAATTATTGAAGTTAAATAGCTAATATTGAAACATTTTTCGCGGGCGACATAAATTCATTACGCGGGTCGGATGCGGCCCACGGACTGTATTTTGGCCATGCCTGGACTATTCACTTCCATTGATCGCTGGTTAAATTACTAGACATGATTATCTTAAAAAGTACAAAGATATAAGTGATTAGGTAACAAATAATATAATACATATTATAACTATATAAATGTATATCTACTTTTGCATCTCTCTCCCGGTTAATTTAACATTTTGATTCCACGTATTTCACAACGTAGATTTTCCTATTCATTTTATAACAAGTAACTCACACAATGAATTAAAGATACTGCAACGCGACAAGTCACAATGAACAAATTTGTACGTACATTAGTAGCGTGGCCGTGAACGATACACGTTCCCATAATAATTCGATTTCATTCTTCTTTATCATAATTTTTTAAATTTTTTCAAAGTATTTCAATTTGAATTTTTATTTTAATTCTTTAGCATATTATCTAATATGTTTTTTGTCATTCTGTTTGCTTCTTTTTAGCAATACTAAATTTTTTAATAATATAAGCAGAATTTTTTTTTTTGTTTTCATAATTGTTAGTTAAATCCAAGATGGTTTTGTCAGCATTATACTGTTATCTGTTTGCTTTTGGATAAAACAATATTTTCTAGGTAGAAATTTTGTTTAATGCAGCTACAGTTTTATTCGTTTAATTTACTGACTGTACACTAAGAAATATTTATCTTTTTATTCCCTTTTTTTTCTCTTTCTGTTGTCAAGCTTTTCTGATAGGAAGTTTAGAGCTAATATAAAAGCCGGTGAATGTTTAAAGAAAATGTCAGACTATTTTCCTTCAGAATCTGCTCGAAAATTGAACTTAGTTCTACATGAATTCGCTTCCATCTTTGCTGTAATTAAATTACTTTTAAATCATAAACAAGACTATAGCGAATTACTAACTTCTTCATTTCAACTTTTCCTTCACTCGTTCTACTTTTCTCTACTTTTGAGTTAATTTATAAACACACAAAACACTTTTAAAGCTCATTAAGAAACTGTTTAAAAGCAGACTCTAAGTAAAACTTGTAAAAGTCGTCGCTTTTAGCAGGGCTACAAAAAGGGTCGTTAATTTCAATATCGCTGGGCGTTTCCTGCCCCGTGTTCTCTTATGCGCTTCCTTACACATTATATTTCTCTTCTTTATTCCTCGTTATCATACGTCTTTTCTTAGTTCCCTTTCACCGAATATACCGACTGGATTATTCAAAATTTATTCGCGTTAACTTAAAGCTTTTATGAATAGAATTCTTTGCTTGAGAGAAAACAGAACAAAATCTTCGACAATCGTACTTAGTTTTACAAAATGACTTCTGGTTTCGTCTCGTTCAGCCATACTTCAATCGTAGAATAAAAGCAATTGTGTTATTCAAAGAAGAATAATACAATTATAAAATTTACAAAGAGTCTGAAAATAATTTAGTTAATTCAAAGTAAAAATAAATTATTGCTGTACTTTATTCAGTGATTTTTGGAATAAGCTTTCAAAATAAAGCCAATATGAAAACCAATAAGCTTTAGGCTCTAATAAGAACAAGTAATTTTGTTCTATTATTTTTAAAACATCCTTTTATTTATTTGTACGAATTAAAGGAACCATTGTGATCGCGAAAAGTTTTGATTTTCAGATTTCAACGGAAATATCCATTTTAACCATACCTGAATCCATTTTGACTAGTTCGTCGTAACGTACGTATACGTCTCACATAACTCAAAAAAGATTAGCTACAGAATTTCGAAATTTTGGATTTAGGACTGTTATCATCTAGTTGTGCACCTTTTCTTTTAATTGCAATGGACTGAAATAAAAGTTCACAAAAAAGACAAATTCTCATTACATTTGGTTTTTTTTCTAACTACAGAAATAATCCCTCATTGAGAGCTTTTCAACAATATATCAAAATTCGTACTTTTTTTCATTTATTCCAGAGGAGTAGCCAAATAAAATTTCAATTAATGAAATATTTGGGTCTTACAAGAGGAATCTGTTCAAATCCGACTTTCTCATTTTTTCTTTTTGACTTCTTTTTAATTTAAATATATTTAATTATTAATCTCTGATTTAATAGAGAAAAAATTACGATAAATAATAATTCAATAATAACAATGTATATATAAATAAGAAGTTGTTATTGAAATAGAATTTTAAGTATTTTTCATTTTAAAGATATGTGTATATATAATTTAATAGGCGTACAAGAAAATCACGTGGTGTCCACAATAAATAAATAAAAATAATGTAAACACACACACATCGTGAGTGCGTGCGTGCTTGTGCTTGTGTATGTGTTTATGTTATTTTTATTTATTTATAAATTCTTCACTATTATTCTATAATATTCTATATTATTGTTCACTATCAGGACACCTTAAAGTTTTTCATATTACTTAATACTTATTTTTTAGATGTTTTAATTTTTACTGGATTCTTATCTTATAGGTTTTATAAAATCAGCCCTTGGTATTTTCAATATGCCTCATGGAAACTTAATCCAGCTCCCTCAATACCCAAACTGTTCCTTTTATAATACAATTCTTGCTTGAATTTTTGATCGTTGAAACTGGTTTTATTTAATAAAATTTTAATTAATAATTTTTTTTAAATTTAATATTCACTATATTTCTTAGTTAAATGATTGTAGAAATTTAACCTGTACAGATTATGAATAGAATCATATAAATATGGTGTCAAATGGTATAAATATAGTTATACTTAAGTAAACTTGGGTATATTCTTTGATAAAAAAGGAAAATTAATGTGAAAATCTACTCCAAAAACTATGAACTTCTACCCCGTGATGCGTTCATTATCCTCATGGTTGTGAGAATATTAAATAATTTATAAATATTATTAAAGAAATAATACGTAGTAATTTTACTTTATTATATTTCTGTTTCCTTGGGACAGAAATAAAACTGATTAAAAAGATTAAATTTTGTTTCTTTAATGAAAGGTTTCAATATCTTAAATCCGAGGGCTTTAGGGTCTCTAAATGTAGCTTAAAACCATTCTGTTAATAATCCAAATGTATTCTGAAAATTTGAAGGCAATCGGTCGATTGGTACTCGCGTGATGCAGTAGCAACTGTCAGATTCATTTATATGTAAGACTAGCTGATTACTTGGCATTCCCTAGATATTTACTTACCCCAGTCTTCTATTAGATAGGAAAACGAATCAAATCTATCTGTAATGAGTGATGTGAATAAACTATAGTGAATACTTATTTACTTATGAGTAATTACTTGTAAAGAAAAGTATTTTCTTAAAAATTGTGAATAATAATAACTTTTCTTTTTCTTATATAAGTAATTACTTTTAATCTTAAGAGTATGCATGTAGTTTACTTTAAGTAAAAGTATTTAGTTTTTTCTTATGTAACTGCTGACAATGCCTAGAAAACAAACATAAGTCTGCATGTTTAAAAGTGGAACTTTTAAACTTGTTCGTAAAAAAGTGGTAAAGCCTGATAATTCATGTCTATTCATGATGATGGCCATGAAGCATCAACATTGGTTACCTTCTCACGTGCATCACAAGTTAGCTGGACATTAATACTCTATAACCCTTGCGATGGGTCGACCTCTGTGGCGCAAGTAGTAGCGTCTCCGCCTTTCATTCGGAGGTCCCGGATTTGAATCCCTGTCAGGCATGACATTTTTCACACACGCTACAAATAATTCATCTCATCCGCTGATTTAATACCTAATGGTGATTCCAGAGGTAAAAAAAAAGCTTATTTCGAAGTCGAGAGTTCTAAGGTTCAAATCCCAGTAAAGGTAGTTATTTTTATACGGATTTGAATACTAGATCTTGAATCTTTGTGGTTGGGTTCCAATTAACCACACTTCTCAGGAGTGGTCGGCCTGAAATTGTACAAGACTACACTTCATTCATATTCATACATATCATCCTCTAAAGTAATACCTAACGATAGTTCCGGAGGCTAAACAGAAAAAGAGAGAGATAAAAAAAACAAATAAACCTTGTGATGGATATAACAGTCACCAAAACTGTGTAGCTATTTTTGCGAAGTGTTAATATCTTATACGAAATTTAAAAGATGGTGGTATTTTTTATTTCAATGCTGAAGAATCTTTTTCTTTCTTTTTTTTTTTTTACCTTTCATTTAATTTTATGACTTTTATATATATATATATTTTATTTTTTTATTTTGTATCCGAGAAGGGACCTTTTACACCCCTCTCGGATTTCGTTAAATTTATCGATTTTTATTTAAATTTTTTGTTAATTAAGTTTTAAATTTTATGTTATTAGTTCTCCAATTGTGATATTAGTTTTAAGATTTTAGTGATATTTTATCTGTATTATTAGTTGAAAGTTTTAGTTTTTTAATAATTTTTTAAAACCTAGATTTAGATTTTTCGTTCATTTTTTTCCCTTCCCGTTATTTGAGTTAGGGCTCTTTACATCCCTCTTGGACTGAAGTATATTTTTTTTGATAAATCTTATGAATTTATTTTTACGTTTATTTTAATTTTAGTGTTACCGGCTGTGATATTAATTTTTAATGTTTATTTCAAAGAAACTTTAGCTGTGATACTAAGTTTTTGTTCAGTTATTTTTTTTTTTAATTGTAGTTCTATTTTCTATTTATTTTCCTTTATAAAATGTTATTCCGCGGCGATAATAACGTCAAAATATTTTTCCCCCAGAAAAATGCACAATAAAAAATCAAACAGTGTTTGTTTTAATTTCAATATATGGGTTCTATCTACGGAATCTAGCACACACAACATTTCAAACCTCGAACTCCAAATAAATTTGCCTTCATTAATCTTCTGTCCATTTCGCAGGAAATGAATCTATTCATTTGTTTTTGACGTTATTTTGTCCAAAACATAATCGAATTTTTACTTCTTGTCGTCTAGTGAACATCAAAATCTTCTTCCATTCGGTTTAAAAGCTTAAGTCAAGATATCGAAGAAATATTTCCATTCTTTGCTTCTGGGATAATGCTCCTTCTCTTTTCTCGTTCGTCCGATAGGAAAGTGTCACATAAACGATTTTGTGATTCTTCTTCAAACCGAATTAGCTCTTTGCATCTACTTGGATTGATATAACGTCTCCATTTTTAACTTTTTCTATCACGAATATTAATAAATGCAGCCGTAATTAATTATAAGGTTGGTCTGGAGGTACCTTAAAAATTAATAAATAATTTTTTATAAGAATGAATATTTTGTCCCTTTTAAGAAATTACTTATGCTGGATCAGGCTTTGTGTGTAGTTGTCAACAGTTACCGATAAGATAAATGTATACAGATTTCTGATATTTTATTCTCACATTCATAAGCAATTTCTTAAAAAATTATCAAGAAAAGTAATTATTAAATTCATATCATTAATGTAAAATCAGAGTAATTTTATTTACAGGTTTTTGAAAGTATAAATACAGTGTACATATTATTACGAAAAATATTTATATATTCATTATAATACTAAGTAAACTTGTTTATAAACAACAATTTTAGTTTTCTCTCCAGTAGCAAGAATAAATAAATTCTTGTGTAAACTCACCCTTGAATAAGCAAATTAAAGTTCTACCAAGTTTATCTACTATCGTATACAGAAAAAATTTAACTTCAGTTTAGTATATAATTTTTTTGAAAACTCGATGAGCATAAATAATTAATAATAACATATCTCTTTACATCTGGCAACTTGGAGGTTGCGGCCAACAGAACTGGCACCCAATTTTTTTTTTTTTTATATTCTTCACATCATTTTCTTTTAAATGACGTTTAATTCGCTTAAAAAAATATAGATGCAAATCGTTAAAATAGATTAATTTCAATATATTTAATTAAAGGAAATTGCGGCTAATTTTTGCTAGGCAAACGGCAGTAATTTTTCTTTTGTTTTCCTTTTTCTCCTCTACCTGGGCCGGACCCACAATTAAGCATTGATCAGCCCAGGGAAGTGTCCAAATACTCAAACAGGCCTCCTTGTCTAACGGCAGTAGGCTCGGCATGACAGTCGACCCGTCGGTCCGATCTTTTATTTTAATGCCTGTCTCTAACCTCTCGGATAGCGTGACCAGGCCCGACTATATCGTCCCTGGGCTCTACCCAAAAAGCCCGGTCTCGATCTTAACAGTTTAAGGGTGACCGAGTCCCCGCGTCTCATTATCGCCGCCCATCTAGACAAGCCTAGACGAACAGAGACTCCACAAAGTGCTGTCAGTCACTCTCTCGCTACCCCATCATCCCTGACCTTACGTTGCAATATTTGTGTCACATAATAAGACACCGGCCTGAAAGTCTCAGCACCTGAGAGCATTAACGATAAAATTGTATCTGCATCAAGTGGTCCAGTAACCTGTTCACAGATGCCTCATTCAAACATCCACCGTCGACATCAGAATACCACATGATGCGGAGAATCGTAGTCCCTACAGTACAAAGATTCGGAGGTTGATGCTCTCCTCCGCCTAAAGAGATAGGATCGGAAGACATCATGTCCTGTGAAAAACTGTGTCAACCAGTAATTAAGCTGTCCAAATTTACGGTAAATTAATGGCACAACATACTTTATTAAACGATGAGTCCAACGGCCTGTTGAAGATTGGTCTCATTTCCTTTGCAATTCTCGGATCATATCTTGTGTAATTTCCCTGTCTTCACCCTCAATGATCTTATCGGAAATAATTTAATAATCATTAAACATTCATTTAAATCGAGATTCATAAAAAAAAAACAAATACCTGTAGAAATAAGCTGCCGGATCTCAGACTATATCGAGGATAACATAATGTAATAATATATAAAGGGAGGTTAAGGTAATTTAGTTTTTATTTGATGATTATCTTAACGCGTTAGATTTTAAAAATATTTTATATAAAATTTAAAGACGAAATTTAGAAAGTAGATTTGGTCAAAAGGCTTTACTTACAATGCGTGCGTTCATTTATACTAAGGTATGTGTGTACGTGTATGTATTTAAAAGAGAGAGTTGAGTATTAAGAGAAATAGTATGGTATGGGTAGGTGGAGCGAACTTAAGTTGAAGTAGTTAGAAACTTCCTTCGAGACGAAACCCATTCTAATGTTCTCTTTTCAGTTTTCCTGCCACGTCTCTTCCAAGTCTTATTTTAAATTAGTTTTTACTAATGGGAAAATATAGTTGAAGCGGTAAAGGAAAGGCCAGGAGGGGGTAGCTTAATGTTCTCAACTCCAATAAACACTCCCCTCCAAAAACTTCACCCTTAATGGCCTTACATCTCATTCCATCTTTTTAAACCGTTTTAAATTTTATAAAATATATATAATCATTATTCTATTTTACCTTAGTTTATTTACCATGAAAATGTATTTTAGATCATTTGACAATAGTTGTTCTATTATTTATTTTTTAAAAAACGTTAACTATAAAAACCATTGATTTTTTAAACTCTTTCATAAATCAGATAAAGTAAGAGGTGGAACTAAAGAAATTATGTTGAAAAAATCTGGGAAAAAATGAAGTCGATTTTTTTATAAATAAGTGGAATTTGAATTATAAACCGTATTAAACAATTAAATCTGATTTCAAAGTGAATAATTTTAATAACTTTAAGAATTTTAAATATTTCTTATCTAAATATTAATATATTTTCTAACATATACGGGTATACAGGTATATGTAATATCAATCGAATTACTTGTTTAATTTCTTATTGAACCGATTATAAATTAGCAATAATTTAATTCTTTGCTAAGATATCATTACTTAGTATATTATAAAATTATTTTAAACATTATAAATTATACTATGGTAGAATATTTTTAGAAATAATAATTAAAAAAAAAGAAAAATAAATAAAATTGTTTTTTTCTATTATGATAGAGATAAAGTAAATTTTTTTTGACCGCAATAATGCAAATGTAATTATGTAATTTGTGCTTGGTAAAATTTATTAAATATTATTTCTTACAGAATGAATATATATAGTACATATACTCGTATTTTTATTAAATTAAAAGCAAATTGAATGAATAAAATTACGATTAAATCCAAGCCCCTCTAAAATACAATATCCCATACCTGATCTTTTTAATTGAATCAAATCCCCAATACATACACTGGCGTGCACGCACAAATATACATATATGTATGTATACACACATACAGAATATGTATATATCACGTATAGAAATATTCCATTTAAATTTCAGTAAACGAATTTTTTTATTTAAATGACAGGTTGAAACAAGTTGCAAAATAAATAAAATAAAATTTCAGGGGTAGGAGATGAAACTTTTCAACCGTTCTCCTGATTTTTATTAATATATATATATATATATATGTATGTGTGTGTGTGTGTTAGTTTATTTTTTCCTTCTTTGAATTTCGTACAGGGAAGTATTGTAATCGCGAAAAATGCTGGTTTTCAGATTTCAACGGAAATATTCATTTTGACCATCACTGAATCCATTTAGTTTAGTTTCTACGGCGAATCATTTTGAGTTATGCATACATAAATCAAAAATGATTAGCCGTAGAATGTTGAAATTTTGGTTTTAGGACTGTTATAACATCCAGCTGTGCACCTTCCCTTTTGATTGTAATCGATTGGAACAAAAGTGTCCATATAAAGCTCAAAAAAAAAAAAAAAAAAAAAAAAAAACATTGGATTTTGTACTTTTTCTTATACTCAGCAATAATAAACCTTCACTGAGAGCCTTTCAGCGATATATGATAAGTGGTTCTTATTTTCATTGGTTCTAGAGTTATAGCTCAATAAAATTTTAGTTTATGAAATATTTGAATCTTACAAGGAGATGGGGTTCATAGCCCACCAGCCTGGTCTAGTGGTTAACGCGACATTACGAATCAGCTGATTTCGAATTCTAGAGTTCTTAGGTTTAATTCCTATTAAAGGTAAAATTTTTATACGGATTTGAATACTAGATCGTGATACCGGTGTTCTTTGATGGTTGGTTTAACCACACTTCTCAGGTGTAGTCGACTTTTCTTTCTTTTTTTTTTTTTAACCTCCGGAACCACAGTTAAGTATATCTTCAGAGGATGAGATGAATGAATTGTAGCGTG
>JAAAKQ030000001.1:886559-897030 GCA_010016005.3 Zanna intricata | reverse complement strand
AAACATACATCTAAATAAAAAACGAAGTCTGGCTCACCGATGTGTAACCTTGAAAGATTCAAATATTTCATTAAAATTTTATATGGCTCTTACTTTGGAACCAATGAAACTAAGTACCACTTATGATATGTCGTTGAAAAGCTCTCAATGAACGAGGGCTTATTACTGCAGTTAAAAAAAGGGCAAAATCAAAAAAAAAAAATTGAATTTTGCCCTTCATTGCATAAAAGGGGAAGTACACAACTAGATGTTACAACAGTCTTAAATCCAAAATTTCAACTTTTTGTGGCAAGTCGTTTTTGAGTTATGCGAGATACGTACGTACAGACGTTAATGCCAAAATTAATGAAAATGGATTCAGGGATGGTCAGAATAAATGTTTCCGCTGATATCTGAATATGTACCTTGCATAACTCAAATCAGTCATAGGATTTTGAAATTTATCCCTTTCAATTGCAATTGACTGGACTAAAAGTGTCCAAAAAAGACCATAATCAAAAAAATTTTAATTTTAAAAGATTTTAATTAATTAAATATTTTGATCTTATAAGGGGAAGACACATCGGTTTGATACTGATTTCATATACATATATTTTTTTGAAATTTAAATATATTGATTTATTAATAATTATTAACTTCTCATTGTAAAAAAATTACGATGAATAATAATTTCGTAATAATAATAATAATAATAAAGGTATGGAAAAAAATTACAAGTTATTAGTGAAATAAAATTTTATGTACTTTTCATTTTAATTCAAAAATTTTAACAGAGGTTAATTATTATAAAAAAACAATAGATTTAAATTAAAAAAAAACGTAAAGAGAAATACATGTATATGAAGTAGGATTCAAACCGATGTGTCCATGGTTATGGATCCGACACTTTCTCTAGATATCGACCTAAGCGACGTGAAAAAAAATTAATACATAAAGTAATATAAAATGATAATACGGACACCACAAAAACATGTGATGTAACGTAGTGTTAACCATTATGCGATTGTGTAACTGTCTACTTTATTAAAGAATTGGAGGATCGAATCTCACTTTCAAATGAAATAACTTTAAATGAAGTTTAGCAAAATATATGTATATGAAATTTAATAGCCATAAAGGAAATCTGGTGTACACATCACAGTTTTTTTTAAACTAATGACAGTAATACAAACAACTGTTTGAGAAATTATTATTTTAAAGCTGACAATAGAATAACCTGCTCCATACCGACTAATCCTCCCTCACCGCTCTTCTCTGTCACAGACCGGGCCCGCAATTAAGCATAACTCAGTCTCGGGGGGGATTCCAACATGTCCTCGGAGCTACTTCTTGACTTACCTGCTATCAACCATTCTGTCTGCAACACCTGTAACATGAAGCAAAACATCCGACTACTCACCGATCCCCATACCGTCATCCACACACACACGCGCACTTTTTTTTTTTTTTTATTGTTTGTGCGCGTACGTGTTTATGTGTTTCCTATGTTTATTTAGCTTAGAATGGAAAGTCGGTTTAAATTTTTTGTGGAAATTTGCAAATTTTTCCTAGTCCTAGGTTATAATCCTTGATCATAAAATGACCTGTAGATCATAGTTCAATAATCCTAGATCATAAACTTAGATTATAATAGATTCTTAGCCCTATGAGGGAACCTTAACAACAAATAGTAATAAGGAAAAAGAACTGGTAGAAAAAAGAAGAGGGTTAAAATTTAATTGGTACCGTTAGGTCTCGATGTTTTGTTAATCCGCAGGGAAGGGTAAGCTCGTAAGTGGTGTTCTCTCCCAAATAACAATGAGGTTGGCACTCACTTAAGGTGGGTCGATTAGAGATTTATTCATTGGACTACAAACTTTACCTAGTTCTTTCGAGAATCAAACTAACATTTATTTGGTTAAATAACAATATTTTCTCAACCATTAGTTTTGAATCAAACACATTTACTTACAGAATGTCATAAATAAATATTTTAAAAATTTAGTGTAATTTGTTAAACAAAGAAATGAGTGAAATTGCGTATTTATAGTGTTTTAATGAAATCTATTATAGATGAAATGAATGGTTTTCTTAATAAAATAGAATTTTATTAAAACAAAATAATAAAACTAAAAAAATTTAAGTGGACATCATATGAATTCCTTGTACGCCTATTAAATTACATATAAAGATTTTTTAAACGAAAAGTACATAACATTTTATTTTACTAATAACTTCTGATTTTTTTCATATTTTTAAAAAATATTTTATTATTATTATTATTGAATTATTTTTTATCATAAAATTTATTTTTTCAATAAGTGGTTAATAATAATTAATAAATAAATATATTTAAATTAAAAAAAAAAGTCTGATTCGAACCGATGAACCTCCCCCGTTTAAATTCCAAATATTTCATTAATTAAAATTTTATTTGGCTGTAACTCTTAAATGATATATCATGAAAAAGGCTTTCAATCAGGGCTTATTACTGCAGTTAAGATAAAGTCCAAAATCCAAACTTTTTTTATTCTGAACTTCTTTGGACACTTTTGGTTCAATCGATTGCAATCAAAACGGGAGGGGTACAACTAGATCTTACAGTAATCCTAAATCTAAAATTTCAACAACCTACGGCTAATCATTTTTTGAGTTACACGAGATATGTAAGTACAGACGTCACGCCGGAACTAGTCAAAATATATTCAGGGAAGGTCAAAACGGATATTTCCGTTAAATTTGAAAATCGAATTTTTCACTATTCTTTCTTTACTAAGTATAAGACTATGGTCTGCATCCAAAAGAGCCAAATATAAACAATATAAAAATTGAAGTTTATTCAAAGAATCCTTTTTTTAACAGAGTTTTTAAAAGAGCTGAAAAGTATTTTAACTACAAATAGTTAAAATAAATTTCGGCGCGCAGCAATTCGACGGAGATAATGATACACATGTTTGCGAGCGACTACCCGTGCTATCGTTGCTTTCTGAAATTGTGCTCTTTTTTGTAGGCTTACGTTCCAAAAATGTTTACTCGTCTCTTAAAAGGCAAGTTAATAAATAATATTCGGTGCCTTCACTAAACATTTCATGGAAAAGCCGCAGCCAAGGAGCCACATGTGGCTCGCGTGCCGCAGTTTGCCGACCTCTGGTATAAGGAAGTAATAACAGAATATGTATTATTTAGAGAAGGGGAATGAATTTTAAGAAACATTTTTCTATCAAAAATATTTTTATATGTAGGTTAAGATTCAAAAATCTGATTAAGTAAAGTTTTCTTTTTAACATATTTTTGTTTAAGTATTACATCCCTTTAATAAAGACTTTTATAATAAATAAAAAAATTTTCAAAAAAACTTTTTCTGCATTTTAGAGGTTTATAATCTCAAAAAAATAGTATACATTTCTTTATAGTTCTAAAAATTAAGTATAAACTTTAAAAATATTTCTTTAAACATTTAAACCGACGAGAGATTAAGCGAAAGAAGAATATATATATATATATATATTTCAGTTTTTAAAGATATATGTTAACTTTTTTTGAAATTGTTTTATATAGATTATTTATATATGCAATGTAGGTAATAAATTTGTTTAATTAAATTTTCTCCATACTGCTTCTGAAGAATTGCGAGATAGTTTTTTCGTGATATCCCCTACCCCATTGACGAATTTTGAAAAAAAAAAATTAATGCCTCATATATAGAGAAATATTTGAGCCAAATTTGGTCACAGTCGGTTCAGTCAATCCTGATATATAAGACAAAAAGCAATGAAACTAACATACATACCCACATATGTTTTCGTTTTGGTTTAGATCATTGGTTTTCAGAGTGAGCGATAACGCCCCCTTATGGTCGTTGGAGATCTTTAGGAGGGGACGGTAGAAGGCCCACCGAAAATACAGGGCGTTGAAGGTCTTGGAAGGTGATGACTGATC
Source organism: Zanna intricata (assembly GCA_010016005.3). Taxonomy (NCBI): domain Eukaryota; kingdom Metazoa; phylum Arthropoda; class Insecta; order Hemiptera; family Fulgoridae; genus Zanna; species Zanna intricata. Next base: position 893,112 of record JAAAKQ030000001.1, on the reverse strand, counting down.
AAGAAAAAAAAGGCAAAAATTATATTTTACTCATATCCAAAACTAAATCTAAATATTTACTACATTAGTACTAAAAATGAAAGGGGCACCTATATTTTATGATAAAAAAAATTGTATTCAAACTACTTTAACTAAGCAATCAAGAGGCTTAGAGAGACAAATAAATAAAAAATTAAAGCTTGAGTACTCTACTTTTTGATAGTATACTTCAGATTTCAAAAATGATCAAAATAAAAAAACACATCAGTGAGAAGAAATGTTTTAGAAATTTGAAAGGTTTTCTTCGTGTTTGACTAAGCGCATGGGGAAACGAAATCTGTTCAGTAAACTGAATTAAAATCGTTTACAAGCTTAAGACTTCACTTTAATTTTGTTTTTTGTATCTCACTATAATTTTTCGTGAACCTAAATATTCCACTTTAAAGAGAAAAGACAATTTTCTTTTAATGCTGCATTTCTCCCGATCTAAGCAATGTATTGATACAAATAGTGGAAATTAAATGATTTTGATCTAGCTTTATAAAAAATTGTGTGAGTCTTTAATATAATGTTGCAGTTTTAAGCTTTTGTTTATTGTTGCCGAGATATTGAAATCTTTATAGATTGAGACTACAACATGTATCTCCCGCTCTTAGCTTAACCCATGATCTCGTTGCTAACCAAAAAGAGAATTCGGCTGCATGTTAGCGAACGCGGCGACTTACGGTTGTTTTTAAGCAAATTCGAACTTGCTATTAACAAACTCATCATCCTTCACATTAATGCAAGTGTAATTTTTCAATTGAAAGTTTTGTTTTAATTATTCTATTGTTATCTTGAATATGCTATCACTATTGCTGTTATGTAACTACATAGATACAATTGTAATTTTTTTGAAAGCAATTTATGATTCAAATTATGATTAAATATGTGTTTAATTTGCTCATTTAAAATGAAGTTTCAACTCAGAAATAAGGAGTTATGCCTTGTTTAAAAACAATAATTTCAATTGCTATTTTTAACACCGGTTCTTAAAAATAGCAATTCAATTATCATTTTTAACAGATGGAAAGTTTAAAAATTTTGGAGGCGTTAGAAATTTTGTGAGTATCAATTTAGACAGTGGGCAAATTAGTTGAGAATCAATAGTCTAGATGAATTAATTGCACCCTAAAACGTTATGATTTGAAAAAATTCTAATATCCATTTCTGACATGATAACCACACATTCCCCTTTCTAATTTTATTTTGTATATTCGCCAGGAAAGTAAAAAGCATAAAAAGTTTATGGGTGTAATTTAGTAAGTCCCGCTTTCCTTAAATCTAATAAAATTAAATAAAGAAAAATTAAATTGTCATCAATTTGGTTAGCATTGTCTTTGGATAGCATACTCATATCATACATAATGAGATAAAGAAGCGAGAGAAAAAAGAGAGAGAGAGAGTGAGCGAGTGAGTGAGTGAGTGAGTGAGTGAGTGAGTGAGTGAGTGAGTGAGTGAGTGAGTGAGTGAGAGAGAGAGAGAGAGAGATGGTGTGAGTAAGAGTGAGAGAGAATGAGAGAGTAGAGAAAACGAATAATAAAAGAGGATGTGATAAAGAGTCCCGTTTGAAATTTATTGAAGACTTTCAAATCGGCCAGAAATAAATATATCTGGGAAGATCTTTGCTCAGTAATGGAACTAATTGCTAATGATATACATTACGTAATATTTATTTATTTTTTTTTTTATTAATATAATTTTTTAGTAATATTTATTAAATTATATTAATAAAAACTATTATTAGTTTTGAACTAATAAATATTCTAATTAAACGCTATAAATTTACGATTAAATATATATATATTAATATTTATCACAAAAGAGATAAAACGTTTATTTTATTATAAAAATAAAATAAAATAACTAATAATCATATTATAATTCATTTTTACAATACAAAAAAAGGAAGAAAAAAAATTTAGCAGAGCGTGGTTTCGATCCACGGACCTCTGGGTTATGGGCCCAGCACGCTTCCACTGCGCCACTCTGCTCAGTTGACCGTTGCATGCTCGCTTACAAAATTAAGAAATTTTTTTAAACAAATTATAAACAACTATATTTTTATAACAAAGAAAATTTGTTTTTCTTAAAGTGCATGATTTGTACAAACTAAATAATTCAGAAATTGTCAAGTGGCTCGTATCCGTGTGGAGGGAGAACTTTTCACGGATGCTGTAAATGAAGTTGTCATTAAATTACATACACAATCGTCCTTGGTTAACAATGGGTATTAAAAATAAAGCCAGTTTTATTTTGTGTGGCTTTATTTGTTTTATTTATTTATTACACTTCAACGTAATGTGTTTTATTTATTTATTTTTTTTTTTTCAAAAAAGATTTAACCAAGGGAACTAATTCAAAATCTCTTACATCAAGATATAGTTTCTTTCCATTCTAATAAGTAATAACCAATCAAAAGTTTCTTTTATTATATTCTGTTATTAAAATATTTTAACGATCCGAAATACATATAAACGTTCCGCATTGATACGCAGTTCAAAATAAGATGTATCACGTTAAAATGCTATAAAAATTACGGAAAATTGATTAAGAAGTTATTAAAATATCTTAATTATTTAATCAAATGTATTGCTGTCTATTTTCTTTTAACAAACAAATATTAACTATAATTTAAGAATTTGGCTCACTGAACGTGTTTTAAAATAAACTTACTTAAGATGCACAGAATTGAAATTCCATGAGTACAATGACTTTTCAGTTACGTGATTCTTTTTGCTAATTGTTTTTCTGAAAAACAAAAAGGATATAACCAAAGTACTTTATACGTGTGCGTGTGTGTGAGCGCGCACGCGCGCGCGTGTGTGTACTTGTGCGCGCGCCTGAGTAATTGCATGCAAGCGGTAGTGTTTAATTTTACTCTAGCTATCTTCTTAATTAACTACTGAATGATCCAAGATAGATATCTTATTAATTACAAATCGATTAATTACAATTTTTTTTTTATTTCTTATTATTTAACTATTGGTTCAGTTATTAATTCCACTTTTGTAAATTCTTAGAATTTTAATTATTAACAGTGTACTATCGTCAGACTTCAGATTGGCAGAACAACAAATCGGAAAAATGAAATAAATCATTATACCTTAACGGATAAACTAAAGTTCTTTGATTTTAATGAATGAAATTCCTTTTAACAATTAGTAACAATATGTATTAAGCCCGCAAATGCTGTTATAATCATAAGGTATATAAATAAAAGTACGAGAAAATACTGTTTAAGAGTTAAATAATTTTTGCCACAGGATGTTGATTATAGACTTTTGTTTTTCTTTCCGCGGGAAGAAAAAAAATCAGTTTCTCAGACGCCCAACAGCCCGTATTATTTATCTTTTTTTCTTTTTAGCCTCCGGAACCATCGTAAGGTTCTTCAGAGAATGATATGTAACAATGAAGTGTACTCTTGTACAGTTTCAGGTCGACCATTCCCGAGAAGTGTGGTTAATTGAAACCCAACCTGCAAAGTACACGGGTAAACACGATCTAGTATTCAATTCTGTATAAAAGTAACTGCTTTACTAGGATTTGAACCTTAGAACTCTCGACTTCGAAATTAGCTGATTTACGATGTCGCGTTAACCACTAGACCGGCCCGGTGGGAATAATTATTGACCTTTGATTGTAAAACAAATTTTACGAGTAAGTAATATTCAATAATAACAATTAAAAAAAAAGAAGAGAAAGTAACAGAAGTTATTAGTGAAATAAAATTTTATGTACTTTTAAAAATGTGTATTTGTCATTTAATAGATGTACACGGAAGTTGTGTGGTGTCCACATCAGATTTTTTTTAATTTCATTAAAATAAAATACATATGTATGTTAAAATATATAAAAAAACAAACCTTCATGTAATGATAATTTGTTGTTAGTTAATATCAAAAAATATGCGATGAAATATACATTAAAAAATATGAATCAATCAGTTATATCTCTCATTCTCTCTCTCTCTCTCTTTTTAATTTAACTAAAGCCAATGTTTTCCCTGCTACTTAACTTCTTCAGTAAACATTAAAAATGTTAAATGTATTTAAAAGTAACATTAAAAAATTAATTTTGTTAAAATAGTATTTAAATTTCTTAACATGAATAAAATACCTAAAAATATAATAATAATAATAAAACAATATTAATTAATAATCCACTTTACCAGCGCACATTGAGATCTTTCGGCTTGTTTGAATTCTATCATCAGTAGTTAACAAATATTACATTGAAGTAAAAAATTAAAATTATAAGTTAAAATCTAAAAACAGTCATCGCTGTCTAGTTATAAACTTATACTATTACTGGATTGTATTTTATTATATGTTTGGCAAAAAATCTTTGATCGAGAAATTAAAAATAATAATGGTAATAGGAATAAACTGTAATACTAATATATATAATTATATATATAATATAGCTATATATATATATATATATAAAGTAAGATATTAAATATTTTACTGACTACTTTAGACTATTTATACATAGGTCCCAGACTGAGTTTTGCTTAACTGCTTGGTCTGGTCCGGGGGAGTAAAAAAAAAAAAAGATCTGAACTCGGAGATATTTTTCTTTTACCATTGAAGAAAAATACATTGCCGTAAAATGGTTAATTTTTTTTTTTAATGAATATCTTAACTCCAATTATGAATATTATGACAATCCTCAATCGCGATACAGACCAAGCCCCTAAGGCATAAATCTGTAAAGTTTTATTAAAACCTGTCCAGTAATTTTGCATGACGTGTGCTTACTGTGCTTAACTATGGTTATCATCATTTTATTGAATTTGTCAATTTTGTTTTCAATATATTTGTACCTCTGTTTTCTAAAAAAAAAAACAAAAAAGTGTTAAAGTTTGTGGTCTAACTTATACTATAGGCGTGTACATACATGAATAAATCAATATCGCCTTGTAGAACGTAAGATAAAGTAATTTTAATTTTAGTACATAATTTATGGTAGTTAATTATTAAAATTAATTGAAGTAACGAAGTTAATAAAATTGTCTTTGTGGGGGCTGTAGATATGGGGTGGTCGGGTGGTTAGGAGGGGGGTGGTTGCAAGCAAGCAGATGTCGCATTATTTTTCTCATGACAAAACTGCAGTCTCTCTCTATTCTGGAAGACGCGGGGTCGGCTCCTTCCTTTCCCTCGGAATAATTAATGTATCTCATTTTACTTTTACAACCCTTCTTGCCTCCCGCGCTTCCTCATCATCGTCTTTTTCACTTCCTCCGATTCTGTGTTCCTCTACCTCTCTTGTTTTACTACGAGTTTTCATTGCTGGATATTAAGAAGTTTCAAAATGGCCGCGCCAAGTCATAGAAAATTAAAAAGAGTGAGAGAGAGAGAGAGTGAGTCAGCAAAGAATGGATTTCTACGTATTACGTCTTTGCAGATTTAAACATTTTCCCTCACGCCCAGAAACTCTTTAATGGAATCTGCCATTCCTCTTTCCCCGCACTTCCTATAAAACAACGCCATCCACTTTTCTTCTCAGAGCTTTCAATAATTATTTAAGAATACGTAAGATAATGGATGAAACTTTTAACAGAATGATTATGAATAATGACACAAATGTCATGTTACGGTATGCGATACAGAGGCCAGTAATATAAGCCTAATTCCAACTGCCGGATGGTTATGAAGCTATAAATATTTAGAATAGAACGAGTCTCTTAAGGGAAACAAAACATAAATAATGTATTATATTATTTATTTATTTGATAGTATAATCTTTATTGTATGCGTTACACGTTTTTAACCGATATCGTCTGTTTAAATAAGAGATAAATATTAAAAAATCTGATGTGGACATAACATGACTTCCTTTTATACCTATTAAATTTTATTTAGACATTTAAAAAAAATAAAAAGTACATAAATATAATAATTATTTCATTAATAACTTTTGATATTTTTTTTACTTATTTATTTATTTTTTTTTTATTATTGAAAAATTATTTATTGTAATTTTTTTTACGATAATAATTATTTATAAATCAGAAGTTTTTTTTTGTCGATGAGATCGGAGGAATTCCATTAACGCACGCCACCACGCGGACATCGGGGGGTGTCTCGGGCTCGGATTCAGGACGCTATCCGCCCCAGGCTAGCTAACAGCCTCCGCCAAGATTTGTTAGGCGTAATATGACCTGTCCCCTACCGACTAAACCTCCCTCACCCGAGACCGGACCCGCAATTAAGCATAACGCAGTCTCGTGGTGGGGGGGAATGAATTCGACATCTTCGGAAAAAACTGCTTCCGCAATGCGTGGAATAGTCTGCCTGCGACTCTCCATTTTCACTATATCTGCAACAAAAAGAAACAAAAAAGACTCATCATTCAAAAAAAATCATCCACACAAAAAACAATCATACTGGTGTGACTACTATTATACTGGTGGTTAAGGACTATTTGTTTAACCGAACGGCACTGTTCAAGGTTGCGTGCCTAGTTGTGGAAAAATCCGTAACCAGGGGAAGCCCGCAGGGTTCCGTTCTCGGTCCTCTGCTGTGGAACC
>JAAAKQ030000001.1:860895-883549 GCA_010016005.3 Zanna intricata | reverse complement strand
AATGGTCATGAACATCTCTTGGAACATCAGAAAAAAGAAGGGCCAGGTCGAAAATTGTTCAGCAACGATTTTTTCTGATTTCATCATCGACTAGTTTGAATAAGTCCTCGATAATTATCGAGGATCTCCCCGAACTTTTTTCATCATGCACATTAATTCTGTTATTTCTAAACCTTTCACGCTATTTTCGGACGTTTCTTTTATTCATTACACTATCTCCGTACACAAAAACCCCAACTGCATATGAATTTCAGCCGGGTTAACGCTTAATGGTTTAAAAAACGTTTTTCTCCACGTATTTCGCAGTCAGCGGCTACATCAATTTTTCTATTCATTTTATAACGTAATATCTCACATGTAATCAAAGATACTACTACGCGACAAGTTACAGACAACAATGCAGCGTATACAGTATATTACTAGCGTGGCCATGAACGACAAAACTTCGGCAACTTTAAGTAGAGAAATTTACTTATCTTTAATTTAGATATATCTCTCGTATATACGAGTATATAATTTACTTGTATTAGTTAAATGACGAGTATATAATTTATTAATATTAGTTAACCGTTCTTTAATTTCTTTTTGTTTAATGTAAGTTATTTTTCAATGGCAGAATATTTTCTGAAAACTGATGAGCAATTTTAGTATTCGTTTTAACAATTAGATTTAAACTTTTGAAGGGGTGATGTGAATAAAAATCAGTATTTACTTTGCTTGACTTCTTTTTTAACAAATTGCTTTTGAATATGAGAATAATTGATATACATATATCTTATCAGGTATTTTTTCGTTATAAGGAATTGCTGATATCTATATACCCAAATACTGATAAGTAGTTTCATACTGCATAAGTAATTTCTTAAGAGGGACAAAATACTTATTCTCATAAGAAATTACTTATTGATTGAGACCAATATTAAAATCAGTTATGGCTGCATTTATGAATGATCGTGATAAAAAAAATTATAAAAAGAGACAATATATCAATCCAAGTAAATTAGTATAATTCTATGCACATCAGCATTTAAAAAAATTTTGCATTGTTGATATATTCGTTACTCTTTTTGTTTTATTTATTATTTTTGAATTATCAGGACCCTTTACACCCTGTAAGTGTTCTCGTGTTTTTATGTGTGTTAGTTTTCTTAATGTTTTTGTGTTGTGTTTTGGTATTTTTAAATAAAATTTTAGGTCCCTTTATACCCTAAAATATGAAAAACCTGTTGCCGATTTAAAGCTTAATTTTTAAAGAATGTGAGGAGAGCTAATGACCATAGAAAACGATGCTCATATAATCCACAAAAATAAATAAATAAAAAATAATAATTTCGCACTTTACTTTTGATTAAATCGCTACAATAAATTTAAAGGTGGTACTTTGGATTATTGAGTGGAAATTTTGTCCAGTACCAATTATTCAAAATCTCATGATTCGAATCGGGAACTTTCGTATGGGTTGCTAAGACGCTATGTCTCCAAATTGAAGGTTAATATTATAGGGAATTATTTAATAGTGTTTATTATTTTAAAGAACAAAATGACTAAAATTAGTTATTTTACTAATGTTTTTATTGTAAAATTTACTGTATATAGAAGGTAATCTCTTCTCAATTTCACTTGTTATAGACGAATAGCACAACGTGCAATAATTATCCGCTCAGTCGAGTTTCATTTATCCATTTTCAAATTTGGTTCTCCCATTTAAGCGAACAAGCTTTGTCTAAACGTTTAGCGCATTTTGATAGAAGAGTTTTTTCACATCTTCATTTTTCCCGTGATCAACTACAAGTTCCCTGTAATAAAACACTTAGGCCCCACTTCCTACTGATTGTATTTTTGCAAAAATAGCTAATAGCACTTTGGATTTAATTCAAATTAAGAACAAATTTTGCAGTATTTACAACTCTCATAGCATTGTAAATTCAACATATGTTTTATAACATCTATAAAAAAAGGCAAATTTACTTATCCCCAAAGATGACATCACAAAAGAACACACACTATACGTGCAACTCTGGGTTGATCGTGTATCTATACCTGTTGCATCATTCATATATTTATATTTTGACACAATTAATATCTAAAATTTTATCGATTGGAAAAATAAATATTTATAATTGACTTTAAGAAGACAAAGCCCGACAACAATTAACTACATTATACTCAATTTTATTCTGATTGGTCCACTGTAACAGATGCCAAAGTATGATAATAAAATGAATGTTTTTGTAGAGTATCAAAAAATTCAATAACTGAAGTAAAAACAAACCGAGAAACTCCAGATTAAAGTAGACTTACTACCACTGAATCACGAATATCCTCGTATTCGTAAATTAAAGGAGAAGTATATTTTTCAGTTAAGTCTAAGTAATTTAAATTGAAACTCTTTAATTTGTCAAAAAATCTAAAAGTGAGATTTGACTTGCATACCTAGATAACAAGACACCAGGTGGGATGGTAAAAAAAAAGATTCTAATCACAGAAACCACGTGATCATTCATTTTTTACCATTATTTTCGATGTTATCTTTTTTTCAAATCTCAGAAAATGTAAGTGATTTATTTATCTAACGATTAAATAAATAATATAAATTGTGAATAAATATTATAATTAGATCCAAACCAAATCTACATGTTTTTACTTCGTTGTACGAAGTAAAGGAAGTATTACGATCACGAAAAATTTCGGTTTTCAGATTTCAATGAAAATATCCATTTTGACCATCCCTGACTCCATTTTGATCAGTTTCGGCGTGACATCTGTACGTACGTATCTCGCACAACTAAAAAACGATTACCCTAGGATGTTGAAATTTTGGATTCATAACTGTTGTAACAACTAGTTGTGCAGCTACACTTTTGATTGCAATGGACTGAAGTAAAGTGTTAAAAAAAGCCCAAACCAAAACATTTTCTTAAGTGCAGTGATAAACTCTCATTGAGAGCTTTTCAACGATATATCTATCATAAGTAGTATTTATTTTCATTTGTTCCAGAGTTACAACCAAATAAAATTTTAATTATAAAATATTTGGATCTTTCAATATCTAATACAACATTTAATAACCATCTAAATGAAGTGGTTATTAATCTACTGGATAAAAATGACGACAATCGAGATTTAAGGCGTTTACATCTTACGGACCATTTTTAAAATTCAAGATTTCTGAAAACCAAAAACACTTGTAAGAGTTAATTTCTGTTGGGCTTTTCTCCTTCAAATCATTTACAGTCATTAACCTGAACTATTCAATTTTTGATTGAACAGCTTAGAGATACTAACTAACTGTGTTAAACAGTACTAACTGTGTTAAAAAAATATTTTTTCTATTAATAAGAAAATTTATTTACGTAAATTTATCCACTTACTAACCATTGTGTTTTTTATGTGTTATCCAAATACTTTCAAACTCATTACTCCATCTTCAGAGATTATTTATTTTAAAACTATGAATCTCTATTCTGTATAGAAATTGTTTTTGTGTTATGCGAGATACGTAAAAACATCCCGTCGAAACTAGTCAAAATGGATTCAGGGATGGTTGAAATGGTTACTTACGTTGAAATTTGAAAAAGCGAAATTTTTCGCGATTACAATATTTCCTTGTACCCGTACAGGGAAGTAAAACTTAAACGTTAAATGTGTACACATTATAATTTATACGTTTGGTATATTAAACTGTACAACTTGAAATTCTATAATATTTTATAAGGAAAAGATATACTATGAGTGTATATTCTGTATATATATTTATTATTGTTAGTTAATTCATTCATAGAGTGGTTACAAACTTTGCAGCTTACTACGTATAAGATTATGTTACGTGAAAGGAATTTGCTGTGAACTGTGTTCATTCATAATTACTTCAACTGCTCATTTTCACTAAAAACATACTATTAAATATTTACAGTAGTTAGTTTATTGAATTTATACAAAACTTTAATACATTGTAAATGAATTTACAATGTTTGTACAAATAATAATAATGTTAAGGGAGGGATTATATGTATATATATATATATATATATAAATTTTTTTATCCAAATCATCGCTAATTTTTTGATTTTTCTAGAAAAAAGGCTGGAGTAGCTATTAAAGGGGAGAGTATAATTATCATATCAAAAATGGGAATCAGGACTTTTGAAAATTTTTACGTTTCACAGTCCAACTAGTTGATCTAAACCAAAAAAAAAAGAAACATCTGTGTATATATAAGCGCATAAGTATCCGTTTCGCACTGCTTCTGGGTTATATCTCAGGATTAACCAAACTGATTTTCTTAAAGTAGAGTTCAAATTTTTCTATGAGGAGTGATAGTATTAATGTTTTTGAAACTTCTTTAAGGGGAATATCGCGATCAAACCAGTATGATTCTTCAGAAACATTTTAGCGAAAAGGTTTATTAAAGCTAATTTGTTATTTGCAATAGATACATAAATAAGCCATACATTATAAAAACAACAACCCTCCCCCCTGTTAGGATTTAAATATATTTTTTAGTTGTTTTGCTCAATATCTCGTTGGTTAAATGTTAATTTTTTCCTAAATTGTTTGAAATTTAATACCTTTTATATATATATAATATATATTATATAGCTATCAATAAATGTCGACAATTTAATAATATCGACTTTGAACATCCCTGATTCGTTTTGATTAGTTCCGGCGGGATGTCTCTATGTACGTACACATATCGCATAACTCAAAAACGATTAGCCATTGAAATTTTTGATTTAGGACTTTTGTAACAACTAGATGTACACCTCTTTTGATTGCAATCGACTGAACCAAAACTGTTCAAAAAGCTCAAAATCCAAAAACATTTGGATTTGGGACTTTTTAAATTCAGTAATAAGCCCGCATTGAGAGATTTTCAACGGTATATCGATTCATCACGATATTAGTGGTTCTTATTTTTATTAGTTCTAGAGTAATAGGCAAATTAAATTTTCATTAATGAATATTTGGATTTTACAATGGTACACTTACATTCCTTTTAACTTTTTTCTTTAATTTAAATATATTGATTTATTAATAATTAATGACACCTGATTGTAAAAATATGTATGATAATTAATAATTCACAATAATAACAATAAAAATTATGAAAACATATCAGAAGTTATTAGTGAAATAAAATTACAAGTACTTTTCTTAAAAAAAAAAGAAAAATATGTTCATATAATTTAATAGGCGTACAATGAAGTCATAAGGTGTCCAAATTTTATTTCCCACAGTTTTTTTGCTCTTTTAATTTTTAGTAATTAATAGTCGGGAAAGTCATGCAAAAATTTTCCAACTTTTCTCTGCTTATGAAATGTGTAGCAGTACGAAAATACACCGTATTATATTTAGTTTGTATTAAAGTTACTTTTTCTTCTTCATTGTGTTTGGGCATTTCTACCCAAATACAATGAAGTGTGTCTAGAAATTGCCTACAGATAACTAAGTAATATTCTCTAAGTAATTATGAAGGAGTAAAGAAAAAGGATCAAGAAAATTCTTCAATATATATTTATCTTTAGCATTGCCCAATTTATTTTATTGTGCCAATTTATTGATTCATTAAACGTAGAATATAAATTAACTAATTGTAATATCATTTATTAGGATTCTTTAATAAAATTTTAATGTAAATTCCACCAGAAATATTCTGATATGTATTAAACTTTGACATAAATTATACTTCTCTATCGTTCTATTTGAATTTTTTATTCACAGTTCCTAATTGGTTTTATGTTTTGCTTGTTTTTTTTCTAGTTACTGAACACAAGAAATGAATTTCCTTCTCTGCATCTTAACATAATTATGTTGTTTTTAATATTATCCATAAACGTAGTAGATTCTTTTGTGATACCATCTGGTACATATTCGTGAACAAATAATTCTTTTTCACTTTACATAATAGGCACTTTCCTACTAATACAATTACAATTTTATTGGTTATAACTGTTCCAATATAATATTTTCTAAAAAGCCCTTTACCTAATTATATATATATTTTTTTACAGCATAATGACCTCGGTAGGGGAAGCCTTGTGACGATCTCGGTCACCCAAAACCCTTTCCGTTCCTAGGCCTGATGGGTATTGCTGGAAGTTTTCTTTTAGACCCTCTACACTTCATAACTCGAACACTATCATCACGCTTCGGCAGACATTACCATCAGTGTATTTACACAACCTACTATTGCCTTCGCATGGCCTCTTCCAACCACAACCACTTATCATAACTTACAACTCCCAACTATTAAATTAATCGATTCGTGGAAGCGCGATCCCCCCGCCCCTAGTGCCATCCTCTAATACCGAAGGTTTCACACAAAAACTCTTAGTATATTTAACTCCAATTAGACTATGCACTCAGATTCAGTTTTTAAACATGAAAAATAATATTCTCATATCAACAAAACAAGTTTTGATTGTAATAGCATCCCTCAGCTTTGTTCTTGCATCAGTCAGGATGCCACCGATGTGAATGTCACGCATGATATTCCCATCGGTGTACTACTTTCATTAAGAACCCTCAAGAAAATAAAACAAAACGCATCTGAACTAAATCTCAAACAAAATTAAATAAAAAAAATAAGTAACCGAAATAAACTACCTAAAAAGTAAAGAGATGAGTTCAACATGCAATAACAAAGAATAGGAGAACAATAAACATAATACAAAACAACATCAACAAAAACAGAAAGCGGGAAAGCACAAGCGGCACCTCCTCAGCAATCCTTTCTTTCACCAAGTATTTTATGAATTTCTCCACTGCTAGCCATTCCACCCGGTTCACCAATTCACACTGAGATCTTACGCCGACCCGATACAATTCAATTTACTTAAAGTCCTCTTCATTTACTTGTGACAAGAAACAGATTCAGAAATTTGAGAAGTTTCTAATAAAACATAACCTCTATCTCTATTCTGGTCCACTTCTGGGAGCCAGGTCAAAGCTTACACCCTCCCAAACTGCAGCTCCATCACAAAGTTCTCTATACATCCATCTCACCCTAATAACGAATATCTCAATTAAGGGAGGCTCGATACAAAAACGCCTATCTTAAACGAAGTAAGCACGTAGCCGAGTTCCTGGGTACTTACACATCTATAACAGCAACAGACCCCCGTAGCCATCCAATTTTGTTTTCTAATCTTCGGGACCATCGTGCAGGTATTGTGTCAGAGGATGAGATGAATAAAAATTTTGTAGCATGTAAAATATGCCATGTTGACCGATATTCAAACCCGGGAAACCCGGATACTTGTTTATATTGCATCCAACATTTATCACATATTAATTTTAATATAATTTTGACTAAACCTATACTGCAATATTATATTCTAATATACTATAGCTATACAAAAGAAATGAATTTTTTTTAATCGCTTAAAAAAAATAATGTGGCCAAATTTTTTTTAATTCTCGTAATTTTTGGGCATAAAAATACCAACATTTTTTATTCAAATTTCTGCATGTATTATATTAAATACGTATATATTATACGTATTATTAATACGTATATATTTAATTTGGATTAATTTTTAATCAAAAAACTGCATGCGTTAATTTAAATACATTTCAAGAATAAAAATTAATTGGAAATTATACATTTACAGGGTTTTACAAAAAAAAAGAAAAAAAAGTAATCATTACTTTATTTTATGTCTGAACAATTATTATACGTTAAAAAGCTTAGGACAAAACATTTTTGAAAAAATACAATCCTTTTTTATAAAAATTGAAGGTTTAAAATAGTATTTTATTTTGTAAATATATAAGCTTATACTGATTTTAACTTCCTTTTTCTTTAAGTTATTTTTTTCTGAGTGATTGTCATGGTGGAAACAATTTTCATCTCTTTTCATAATGTATTGAAGTAATTTTTATTCCAATAACTAAAGTTATTTACTAGCCAGTGTGTAACTTTACTGTAAATAAGTTGTCCTATAACCGGAACCATAAGTAAATCTGATTACAATAAAATATTACATACAAAGAGAGGTCTCTGTTGGAACCTCTCAAGAATTATATGTATTTAATTATGTAAATAATTATGTGTATATGAATATGTATGTATATCTTAAAATTACACTCATATATGTAAAAAAATGAATAAATAAATTCACTGATCCAAAGAACATTAACCAAAATCATAACATAAAAGAACAAAAAATACCAAGAAATACATCTTACAATTAAACAAAAAATAATAAAAACGAACCAAATGAAAAAAAAATAATCATAAAGAGAAACAAGAAAAAGAAATTGTAAATAGTAAAATAATAAATAAATGATAAAAACAAAACTAAACAGAGAAATAATTGAGATATTTTGATCAAGCATAATCGTAAATTTTAACGATATTTTGACCAAGCATAATGACCTAATATGGTAGATTCATCCAAATCTCTAAGAACCTTACAAATTCAATACATGCAGCTGTTTTCAGCGCCAAACGTCCTCGATATTATGTAAGAGGTTAACTGTGACCCAACTCATATGACTGTTCAGTTTCTTTTGTATTTGATACTGAATCTTTGTATCTTCTCTCGAATGTTTGTCACTCTCAGATAACCATGCATCTTAGAGTTTCCTATAAACCATGGCGCCTCTGTTATAGTTCTAAATAATCAATTCTGAAATCGCTTTTTCTTTTTTTCTCCTCCTCCCCTAGGTCGGACCTACAATTAAGTATTGCTTAACTCAGGGGAGTGTCTCTGCCTCTAGTGGGGAATTCAGAAAAAAACTCTAAAATCGCTGAACGATATCAATGACACCCTCACTTATCGTTTCTTACAGCTTGATTCTGTAGCAGGAAATAGGTTACATAACTGTTGTATAGAACGTTGTTTATTCGATAATAATAAATGGGACCCCCACTCTCACACTCACTTTCTCTCACTCCCTCATTCTCTCTCTCTTTTTTTATGTTTAGTCTCCAGAACTGCCGTAAGGTAATACTTCAGAGGATGAATAAGGATGATCTGTATGAATGTAAATT
The DNA here is from genome assembly GCA_010016005.3 of Zanna intricata. NCBI lineage: Eukaryota > Metazoa > Arthropoda > Insecta > Hemiptera > Fulgoridae > Zanna > Zanna intricata. The sequence continues at coordinate 874,548 of JAAAKQ030000001.1, read as the reverse complement.
AAGTACGGTCTCAGGTCGAACATTCCTGAGATTTGTGGTTAATTGAAAAACAACCATCAAAGAACACTGGTATCCACAATCTAATATTCAAATTCTTAAAGTAAGTCTTTACTAGGATTTGAACTTTAGAACTCTCAACTTTGAAATTAGGTTGTTTGCTATGACGAGTTCTCTACTAGAACAACCCGGTTGGGTTAATTAGGACCCCCTGCCTAGCAACCAGTACATCTCCCTGAACTTAACATTAAGCTATTTCCGTTTCTCCCTGAAATGTGTCCTCTAGTTCAGACGGCGATCCGGGTGCAGATCCAAGTTTTGCATGCTCTTAAAAATTGAGATGAAAATACCAGTCAGTTGAACACCAGAGAGGAGAACCTCCTCATCACAAAAGTATTGTGTGTAGATTTTGTCGGATTTACTTTCATATTCCATTTAGAATGCTGTTCGCTAATTAGACCCAATACAGTCTAAAGATAATTACTTATAGTTTTTATAATATAAATGACATTAAGTTAAATTACAGATTTTTTTTTGCGCTTATTTTGTATAGAAACTACTATCTTGGGTTTTAGACAATTTTTATAACTTTAATTTTCTTTAACTCTTTAATTCTCAATTTCGAATTTTTTAAAAGTTATTTTTATTCTAGTGTAAAAAAGTATGTAGTATGATGGAAAAATATAATTCTTAAATTACTATTAAAATAGAATCTAAATTATATTTTTCATGTAAATGCAGGAAAAGTTATTTTTTACTTACTTGTACGAAATAAAGTATTGTAATCGCAAAAAATTTCCGTTTTCAGATTTTAATGGAAACAACTGCAGTAATAAGCCCTCATTGAGAGCTTTTAACGATATATCATAAATTGTACTTATTTTAACTGGTTCCAGAGTAGCCGAATAATAATTTAATTCATGAAATATTTGGATCATACAAGGGGAAAGAACATCGGTTTGAATCAAACTTCATCTCTTCTAACTTTTTTTAAATTTAAATATATTGATTTATTAAAAAATTATTAACCTCTGATTATAAAAACAATGTTTGATAATTAATAATTCACAATAATAGCAATAAAAAATTTTAAAAATAAGAAAAAATAACATAAGTAATTAATGAAATAAAATTTATGTATGTTTCATTTTAAAAAAATGTGTATATATAATGTAATAAGCACACAAGTAACTCATGTGATGTCCACATCAGATTTTTTTATATATGTGTATAAGTAGGATTCAATAGATATTGTAGAAACTCGTTTTTAAGAATCACTTTTTTCAAGTAGCCAAATTAATAATTACTTCTTTAAGATATTAGGAAGTTTAGCTTTTCTTGCCATTACAATTAGCTTATGGAATCTCTCGACAGAAAAGAGAATTTTAGGAAGGGCAGATAGATATTAGCAGATACATATTCCCCCTTCCACTAATCTCATTACACCTAAAATGTACCGTTATATATTTCTAAATATATATCACCTCGGCCTCCGTGGCGCGAGTGGTAGCGTTTCGGCCTTTCATCTGAAGGTCACGGGTTCGAATCCCGGTCAGGCATGGCATTTTTGCACACGCTAAAAATCATTCATCTTCATCCTCTGATGTAATACTTAACTGCGGTTCCGGAGGTTAAAAAAAGACATACATCACCTGAATCGGATTAATTAATAACAGAACTTAAAATTAGAAGTAATCATGATGTAGAAAAAAGTTGGATAGTCAGAAAAATGATATAGCCTTGTATCCAAACAAATGCTTCCAATTTAAAATCCATAATCATTAGATGGAGATATTACTTAAAGTTCAAGTGTAAATAATGATCACACATCTTGTCCTCTATGTCTCTATGTCTCTGTCTTGTCCTCTATGCCTCTGATTAAAATATTTTTGCTAATGATTTAACTTTAAATTTCATATTAATAATTTTCATTTACCTAAAAAATATATTTTCCCCGGTAATTAAAGACCTACCTGAATGGGTGTAAGCTTTTTAAATTCTCCATTTACAAAATTATGAATTGTAAACCGTTCATTCCTGCACTATAAAAATCTGACACGTTGCTGACAATACACTTTTTATAGAGAATTGAGCACGGCCCTTAAACTTGGTTTTACTGTATTTTTTTCGAATATCCCATTTTAGAGAGCACGTTTAATTAACTTCTTACCTCATGCTTCTTTAATTTTTGTTGAATGGTTTTCTTGTCTTCTTGGGTCCATTTCCTCCCTCTTCTGTGAGTGGGTTTTTTCTTCTCCTGAAACTCTATTTCTTGTATTATTTTTCTGAAGGTTGCTCTGCCTTTTGATTTCTGAATCTATTGAATTGTTTATTAGGTCATTTCTTTTACTCTTGTGACTGATTAGTACGTTGAAGATATGTTTTGTTAGTCTGCTATTTTCCATTCTCTATATGTGTCCATAGAACTGTAATCTTCTTTTCCTGATTCTGTCTGTTATTTTATCTATTTTGGAATAAAGATCTTGATTTGATCTTTGTTTATATTCTCTTTATTGTTTTTCGCACCTAATATTTTCCTTTAAATCCTTCTCTCTATTTTCTCAATTTGTAGTGTAAGCGTGTAGTTTAAGCGTTTCCGTTCCATAAAAGACTTCCGGCCTATCTACCGTTTGGTAATATCCTTAGTTTGGTGTTCCAAGATAAGGATTTCTCGTTATAGAATTTCGTCATATGGTATGCTTTTTCTATTTTCAGTAGTCTGTTTTCTAGTGCAATTTTTTCATTATTATTTGGAGTGATCCATTCACATAAGTATTTAAAACTGTTTGTTTTAGAAATTCTATTTGTGTCTATCTTAAGATGTTGTGTCTATCTTGATGTTTTTCATGAATTGCGTTTTTTCAAAGGAGATCTGTAGCTCAGCTTTGGTCGCTTGTCTTTGAAGTTCTGTTATTTGCTCTTGTGCGTGTTCTATAGTGTCTGTAATTAATGACCTATCATCAGCAAAGGCTAAGTAATCTATTAAAATTTTTTCCAAGATTTTTGCTTTTTGTTCCAAGATGTAAACCTCTGGTGTTAATTGCCTTTCTCCACTCTCTAACTATATTCTCTAATGCAGAATAGAACAGTAATGGTGATAAGTCATCCCCTTGTCTTACTGTATTTCATTTATATTCTCATGATTTTAATAAAATATTACTTTGGTATTAAGTGTATATTATTATTATTTAGTAGTATAGATTTTCTTTTTTATTTCATTTTTTATATTTTTTTAAAATCAAGCTATTAAAATTTATTTATAAAGTAACGAACTATAAAACAAATTTGACGTGAATTTATTTTTAACTGAACATAATACATCAAGAAAGTTTGATGGAATTAAAATTCATTATAATGTTAGATTTTTAGATGGAATGAATATTTCCTAATATTTAAATTTGAAGTTTTCTTTGAAAACATACCGAACGGAAGGGTAGCTCTTTTGTGTATGTTCAGAAGATAATATCGGAGAAAGGCGGGAAATTTCTTCCGAAGCGAAACAGAGATAAGAAGAAGAAGAAGTAGTAGTAGTAGTATAAAGAAGAAGAAGAGTATTCATTAAAATGGAGGACTCCCCCTCCTTCTCCCAGCGGAGTTCATCTTGTTGAAACAGAAACTCATTTCCACAGCTCTCATTTTCTTCTTTGTCTGGTTATTAGCGGCGCTGAGGAAAAGATCGCGTTTTAGCCCACCCGGGATTGCCCTCCCCAACTTAGACTTTCTAAATTTTAATATTCTCCCCACTCGATCTGAGAAAATCAATAAACCCTCTACCATCTCCGACCTTTCTTCCAGCTAAAGAAAACTTTAGTATAATAATTTAATGCTTTCTTTTTTTTTCGTTATAAAAATATAAAAACCATTCCTTTTTCTTATATTTTAATACTTGTACTTTTACGTTTGTTTCATTAACTCCGGTTAAGTACAATGTAATATTATAACTTGGAAAACATAACAATACACTTTTTTTTCTATTTATATTAACAACTATTATAAGTATCATAAGCTGTCATTTGAAATATTATGGATTATTCTACCTCAGAATTTTGACAGATATTCCACATTAATATTTTTCTATGAAGTTTTCTTATAAAAAAATAACTAACATATATATTCGCTTAGCGGTCAAAACCTTCTTTGTATCTTGTTTTGCTAAATTATATATTATTTTTGCTAAAGTACTTATCTTCTCTATTACTTTGATTTTCTCTAGCATTTGGTGAGATCAAATACATATTAAGGGGTGTTAAAAAGTTTCTTAAATTAATTTTCGAAACCTCACCCCTCAAGCTTTCTTATTGTTAAGAAAAATCTCTTATATTTCGCTGTTACATATTAAAGATTATTTTATAAAATTTGTTACTTATATTGTTATTAAAATTTACATCTACAGTATAGCCTTATGCAAATGAGATAAAATGAAAGATGAGATAATTAATAGAATGCTCAAGAAAAGAAGAATAAAAATAGAATAAATGATCGAGAAAATAATGCTCAAAATAACATGAAAGTCTATGCCAATATACGCAGTCAATGGTTTAATATTGAAATTGATTGGACAGTTAAGTTACGGAATGAAGAGAATTATCAATCTGATAAACCTTTATGAAGAACAAAGGGAATATACATAAAAGAAAAAAGAAACTAGTAAAGTGTTGCTTAACTTTATCTACAAACAACAAATTGTGAAAATAATCAAAATATTAATTTTTTTAAAATTGGATTTATTTTACTATGCATTTTTGCACCGTTGGTATTCATATATTTATTTGTATAAAATAATAGTTCTACTTACCAACGATTTTTAATATATGCATCCGAGCGCTTTCGGAGTCATTTATCCATCATCAGGGATAATTTGAAGTTATTAATTTACTATTCATGTACATAATTATTTTTTGTACATAAATTGAAATTAACATTGTTATGTTCATAATAATCGATTGTCAATTAATAAAATAAGTTCTACTTAATATAAAACATAACGTCATGTCCATAATATGTTTACGAATATTATGAGATATGAAACGAAATAATATCTACTTATTAATTAATAATTATTGTGTAATTTGATTAAATATTAATTTTATTATCGAATTTAACTTGTTTGTTCAGTTTTCATATTCATCATATTATGACCGTAACAATTTTAACTTCAATTTAAATCGTAGATAAATAAATGCAAATTAGTTTTACGTAAGTCTTAAGAAGTTGTCACTGATGATGGAAAAGTTGAAGTTCCTGTTTTGATTGCAGTCGACTGAACAAAACAGACTTGAAATCCAAATAAATTTGGATTTTTCACTTTTTCTTCACTACAGTAATAAGCCGTCATTGAGAGATTTTCAAGACCGTAACAAGATATTTTTGATAGCAAAAATCCAGTTTCTGGTCCAGCAATCAATCTACATTACATATAAATTTAGCTTTCTAAATTTTGAAAAGTAATACATACATAGATCGACAATATACTGACTTAATTGAAATCAACTATATTTTTCATATCCTACAAATGATATCAAACTGAAAAACATTTGTATCAGTCACTGAAAATGGAAAAAAAGGGACGATGAGCGTTGTGATGTTAATTTAAAAATTTGGTTCGGTTTATCATTAAAGGACATCAAAAACTTAATCTTTACCAAATAGTTCGATTTTGTTCAAATTTTTATATTGCAACGAATTTCCTGTAATATTTCATTTTTTTATCTAATTTATATCTTTGAAGAAAATCTTATTATTTTAAAATAAAAACTTATGGTGTCTTTATAGATCATTCAAATCATTTATTTATGCTACCATCATTGCTTAATTTTTATTTAAAATTGTATGCTGCATGATCTCAACGGCAAACAAATTAAAAATTCTGACAGCTTTATCAGCTTATAGTTATTTTTATACGGATTTTAATACTAGATCGTGGACACCGGTGTTCTTTGGTGGTTGGGTTTCAATTAACCACACTTCTCAGGAAGTAAGGACGACCTGAGAATGTATAAGACTACGCTTCATTCACATTCTTACATATCATCCTCATTCATCCTCTGAAGTAATAAATTACGGAAGTTTCGGAGGCTAAGCGGAAAAAAAAGAAAAAAATTATCAGCTGAAACTTTCAGCTTTTAGTAGCTGAAAATTAAACAATAGCCTTTATAAAATAAGTATTGAATATAACAAAATTAAAATGCCGTAACATGTTTTTAAAAAGTTTATATAATCAGTTTTCACAAATTTTCACTAATGAGTTAAGTAGTTTTAAGATTGGCTTAATTAAGTCATGTTAACGCAACATAAGGGATATCATTATGCAGTGTTTTATCCATCGACTTATTACAAAATGCATTACTGAAATTATTTATTTTTTACTTTCTTGTACGAAGTAAAGTAAGTATTGTGATCGCGAAAATTTTTAGATTTCAAAGGAAATATCCGTTTTGACCATCCCTGAATCCATTTTAATTAGTTTCGGCGTGACGTCTGTACATACAGAGATATTTATGAAAAACAAATTGAACGTTATTAACGCAATAAAATTTTATGTACTTTTCATTTCAATGTGTATATGTAATTTAATAGGCGTACAAAAAATTCATGTAGAGTCCACATCAGATTTTTTAAAATATGTATTCATATAAATTTTTCAGATTTCAACAGAAATATCCATTCCGACTAGTTTCGGCGTGAAGTCTGTACGTATGTATGTATCTCGCATAACTCAAAAACGATTAACCATAGAATGTAATTTTGTATTTAGGACTGTTATAATATCTATTTATTACCTCCATTTTTGACTGCAGTCGACTGAGCCAAAAATTTTTGTATAAAGTCAGATTGCTAAGTAAACCGTGGTTTCGATTTTAAAACATTTTGAATTTGGGCTTTTTCTTAACTGTCGTAATAAACCCTGGTTGAGAGCTTTTTGAAGATATATTATCGGTTTAAATCTGATTTCACATATATATTTTATTTTTTATTTATTTTTTTAATAATTCAAATATATTGATTTATTAATAAATATTAACCTCTGGGTGGTAACCGGCCTCCTTGGCGCGAGTGGTAGCATCTCAGCCTTTTACCCGAAGGTGCCGGGTTCGAATCCCAGTCAGGTACGACATTTTCACACGCTACAAATCATCCACATCTCATCCTCTAACGGTGGTCCCAGAGGTTAAAAAAAAATCTGGTAGTAAAAAATTTTTTACGATAAATAATAATTCAAAAAAAAATCTAAAAAGTTATTAACGAAATAAATTTTTAAAATGTGAATATGTAATTTAATATTTGTAAAAGGAAGTGATGTGGTGTCCACATCATATTTTTTATTTTTGAAATTTGAATTTAATTATTTAGATGTTAAAACATAACTATTTTGAATAAATATTATAACTATTATTTTATATATATTTAATTTTATATAGTTCCAGTTGTTTGGGATAAGAAAAACAATTTTTTTTTGTTTTTTTTTTGCAATAAAATAAGATAAATGCACTTTAAAATTTAAAGACTCAGGTTTCAAGGATTAGGGAGATATGTTAACGAGTGGCTCAGTGAGTGAGGGCATTGAATGTTGTATATGCATTACAGTAGATTAACGTATTATGTTGTATTAATAGAATACGTACATTAGTATATATATATATACATGAAACATCTCCATCAAGTTAAAATTATACAGTAATTATTATCGTCTAGATTATATTTTAATCCTTAACATTTTTTTTATAATACTTGAAAACATTTATTTTAATATATTGGTAAAATATAACGAGAAGAAAATATGGTGTTTGGAGAAAACAACATAAGAAAGTAAAACAAAATTTAAAAAAAAATAATTTAAAACATCAGGTAAATATCTTTTTACCTTTAAAATAATTATTAATTTATTATTTAAGTCAATTTATTATTTAATTTTATTGTTAAATTCAACAGTAATAATAATAGTGATTAATAAATAATTAAATTATTATAATATGCCCACAGATAATGCAATAAAACTTATTAAGATTTATGAACTTTCTCGAAATTTTTACTTAAACCATGAGAAATATCCCTCCGAGAGTTATACTTAGTTGCTGGTTCGGTCTGGGGCAGGTTATTATGCCTAACAAAATATTGGCAGAGCCTGTTAGCTAGCTGGGGGCGGAGAGCGTCCTGGGTCCGAGCTCGACACACCCGCTATGGAATGCGTAAATGGCATTCCTTCATCTACGGAAAAAAAACCATGAGAAATAAAAAAATGTAAATCAAATGAATAAATATTTATTTAATAAATAATATTTATTAATGTCAAATTTTAGGAATATAACAATAATTTTGTAATTTTTATTTCCGTGTACGAAGTATAAGGAAGTATTGTGATCGCAAAAAATTTTGTTTTTTAGATTTCAACGGAAATATCCATTTTGACCATCCCTAAATCCATTTTTCTTAATTTCGGCGTGACATCAGTACGTACGTACGTACGTATCTCGCATAACTCAAAAACGATTAGCCGTAGAATGTAGAAATTTTTGTTTTATAACTATTTAACATTTAGTTATGCACCTATTTTAATTTAATTATATTGGTCTATTAACACTTATTAACCTCTGATTTTATAAAAACTTTTACGATAAATAATAATTCAATAACAAAAAAACAAAAAAATTGGGTATGCTCATATTGGTACTTCCCTGATTCGGGTCTTTTCAGGCCATCAGAAAGTTCCTCTTTCAAAAGTCAGGATTTTTCTGATCATTTTCTCAATTGTTCTGCCATTATTCTGTACTTTCCAACATTTTTTTAATGACATTTACTGGGTGTAATTTCGAATTAGTTGTATCTTCTCTTCAATTCAGTCCATCTTGGGCATTCAAAAAACGTATGAACTGTTTACCCACAATAAACACATTCGGAGAGTGTGTATACTCGTATAACTTTAGACCGGCTAGAGTACACATGGTTTCAGCATACTCATGGTTTTATTACGGCTCTTACTGTAAATAAACCTATGACTTTCTTGAATCAATTTTTTGATGAACAAGTAATTCCAAAGGAGTTTTGTACATCCTTGAATGCATTTTGATAAGTTTCGGCTTGACCTCTGTACGTAAATACGTATCTCTCATAACACAGAAGCGTAGGATGTTGAAATTTTGTATTTAGGACTATTGTAACATCTAATTTGCACCTTTTGATTGATTGACTAGATTTGAATTTTTATATTGTTGGAATTGTAACTATGATTACTTGTAACTATTTTTGTCAATTAATTATTTTTGGAGTTCCTTAAGATCTCCTCCATTATCACGTGCTTTTTTTGTCAATTATGGCTGCACCTGGAGAGTCACTTGTAATAGTACTGTTTGTTGAATTTGAAAAAAAAAAGTTTACTACTATAACATATGTAAATTTCAATGAAATTGATTAAGTAGTTTTGGAGATTGTCGATTTAGAACATTTTAATACATAGGCCTGTGTATATATATATATGTATATATATATATATATATCTAATAATATTACATTTTAAGTGAGTGGTATTTTCGTACTAGTCATATCTCAAAATGCAAGAAAATTCTGTTTCATTCTCCAATCCAACAATGCGTCCAAAAGTAATTCATATTAAAGTAAGTAATATTTTAAACATAGTAAGTAATAAATTTTTCATGGAAAATCCGGTAAAATAAAAATAATTAACAATATTAAAATATAATTTTCTAGGGATTTTGACACCGTTGGTATTAATATATTTATTTGTATAAAATAATATTTTCATTTATCAACAATTTTTAATATAAATATTTGAGCGCTTTCGGAGTTACTTCTCCATCATCAGTTATTATTTAAAGTTATTATTCTAATTTAATATGAACATAATTTTTTACGTTTAATTATGTTTAAATTGAAGTTAAAATTGTCATGTTCATAATAGTCTATTGTCAATTAATAAAATAAGTTGTACGTTAATAAAAATGTAATGTCATTTCCGTAAGATCTTAAAGACTTTTAATGGAGAAGTGGCTCCGAAAGAGGTCGAATATTTATATTAAAAATTAGTGGTAAGTGAAAATATTATTTTTTGCCAAAAAATAAATAAAGTAATTTTTTTCCAAGTAATAATTTTTCATTCACTTGAAATTTTTTTTTTAGGGGGATGAAAATAAAAATAAAACAATTCTTCAGTATGAAACTTCGTTTCAATCTGTAGACATTTTCACTTTAAGTTGATAATACTTACTGTTAAATTATTCACCCCTTTTAAAACATGTTCAAAATTACGGTCATTTAGTGTGGTCGCGATGATGTTTTCTGTTCAAATGTTTTACTGTACGCTATTATATGATTTTACAAACAAATTATTAGTATTTTTAAATATTTAATGATATTTTTTTTTTAGTTATTATTTGTTGATGAAAAAATTTTGTATTGATCATTTTTTCTAATATATATTTTTGAATTTAAACTATTTTATGAAATTTTTTTTTTCTAATCAATAAATATTACGGTTAAATATTCATATCTCAACATAGACTTGTAAATATTTGGGTAAATGTAAATTAAATTTAAAAATATTAAATTAAATTTATTTTTTTAAATGAAAAATTGTTGAAAATTATGCAAAAAAAAATAGAAACATATATATATTTTACCACATTTTTTGCCTATGAGTTTCAAAATATAAATATTATATATATATATGTAATAACCTCCAGTGTGATAAATCAGCTGATTTCTATATCAAAGTTCTCAGGTTCAAATCCTAATAAAAGTATTTAATGTTATTCTGATTTGATAACTAGATCGTGGATACTATTGTTCTTTGGTCGTTTGGTTTTCAATTAACTAATGTCTCAGAAGTAGTCGACGTGAATTTGTTCAAGACTACAAATATTTCAAGAGAGAAAAAAAAATACAAATTTACCGGTAGAGTTACATTACATTGATAAGTCGCTAATTACTTTAATTGTTAATACAGCTATAAATATAAGTATTAAAAAAAGAAAGAAAATAAAGAGTAATTTAAAGATTAGAAATACATTTTATCGTTTTTGAATTTCCAGGCTTCCTGACCAAAGATATGTAAAACGTACGTGTTTTTCCTGTCAATTTCATGTTTGTTAATAACATAAATAACTGAAATCAAACCGTGTTTCTGAATATATTCTCTTTTAACAATTACATAAATAAAAAAAATTATCAATTATGATTTTCAACTTAAATTATAATATTTAATACTTTTTTCGTTTTCATATGTTTTTAATATTTCTAGTAGATTAACATCATATTTAGTTTTATATCTAGTTTAGTATAATATCTAGTAGTATGTTTTTAATATTTCAAGTTCATAAAGTCTGATAAGCTTCTCTTTCAAGATTTTAAATGGTATTCATTAGTTTATTTTTTTAGCTAGTTTAAATAATTTCTTAAAATTTAACTGAATATAGTACTAATGATTTCATTCTGTTGTACTTTTTTTTTTAATTGTGTTTTCATTAGTTTTTGCATTCATTCTTTATTTTTTATGTTTATGTTTTTAATGCTATTATTTATAAATGACCTGTTGGATTCACTATTGTTTACATTTTTTTTTCTTTTTACTCATACTTAATCTATTTTATTTTAATTTTATCTCTTAAATTTATGAGGAAAACATAATTTAATTTGTCTTATAACTTGTTTAGTAACGTAAAATATATTTTGGTATATTTCCTTACTTTTCTCGTAAAAACTTTGAAAAGATAATTTTTATGCTCTATTACTATTAAAAAATTACTTTTTTTAAGTGTAATATTTTAAAATTTATATGTTCTAAAAGCATATTGTCTTACAAAACGCATTTATTTTTAAAATATATAAAGAATGAACGTGCTTAAGGGTGAATGAAACTGTGGTTTTCCTTTAATTTATTCCTTTTGTAAAATAAGCAATATCCTTCTTTATAAGATGAGGTTTAATTATCAAGTTTGAATAAGTAGTAGCCTGAGAATAACAGTCGGAATAAGGAAGAAAGGAGTCGGCCATCTTTTTTTCTAATGGCGGCTGGTTTCCCCTCTCGGTAAACTTTTCCCAGTTCTCTTTCTAATTTTCAGACAGACAAAAGAACCCACCCTCGAATTATACTTTGCATATCACATTCCCCCTAACTGCTACCACCCGCTTCCCGCCACCCACTAGCAGTTGTCGGAGCCCTCTTAGCGTCATCCAATTAAATGTGCAACCCCATTGGCCGTCCAGAAAACATGGTCCCTTACTGCATGTCACGACTGCACGGCAAAAACACATCGTGCTGTCCAGTGGGTGACTGTGTCACTCATTTTTTTCATTCGCTCGATTATGCTACTTCATCATCTGATATTATTGAAAACGAATGAGAGAATGTATTTCCGTTTGTCTGTAAAAAAGAGAAAAAAAATTAACTTTTTATCATTCAACTTAAAAATAATAATTTTTTATTTTATTGTATTTATTTCATTCAATTTACATTTTTGTACGATACACTAAACTGAAAAAGCACTTTGTCAGAGGTTTCCATGCAAATAAAAAATACAGAGTTCAAAACAGAAATAATTCCATTAAAAAATAACACAAAACTTATAACTTGTGATTAATGTTTGTAAAACAAAACAAAAAAAAACAAATCTTCTTAACGTCACAAACAGTAATTTTCTGCTCTCCATTTCTCTCCTTCATGTTATTTTAAATGAATTAAATTTAATGTGTCCGATGATAAATCTGAGAAAACCTCATATAAGGTGAGAATAAAATAAGGTGTGTTACGAGTTTCATAGTTCATATCTTTTATTATGTGATCGCGAAAAATTTCGGTTTTCAGATTTCAACGGAACTATTCGTCTTGATAATTTCTGAATCAATGTGATGCCACATTGAATAGTTTCGGCGTATCTAATATAACTCAAAAATGATTTGCTGTAAGATGTAGAAATTTTGTATTTAGGACTGTGCACCTCCCCTCCTGATACCAATCGACTGAATCAAAAGTGTCCAAAAAAGGCCAAAATTAAAAAAAAAATTCAATTTAAGACTTTTTCTTAAGTGCTGTAATAAACCCTCGTTGAGAACTTTTCATCGATATATCACAAATGTACCTGTTTTTATTGGTTGGTGAGTTATAGCCAAATAAAATTTCAATTAATGAAATAATTCGATCTTACAAAAGTACATATCACTTTGAATCAGACTTCATTTACTTTTTTTAACTTTTTATTTTTTTTAATATATTGATTTATTAATTTATTAACATCTCATAAAAAAAAATGTCTATAAATAATAAATCAGTAATAATAACAATAAAAAGAATTAAAATATGAAAATATATCAGAAATTATTAATAAAATAAAATTTTATGTACTTTTAAAAATGTGCATATGCAATTTAATAGGCGTACAAGGAAGTCATGAAGTGTTCACATCGGTTTTTTTTTTAATTAGCTATATTCATAACATTAGTATAAATATATATATATATATATATATAAACTAATTAAAGTTATCACGTTAAAACTATTCAAATTAAAATAAAAAAAATAATAATAAAAAATTAAAATATATAGAACTATTTACGTATATAAACTATTTGTTAGTTATATATATATATATATATATATATGCCGGCCTCCGTGGCCGAGTGGTAACGTCTCGGTCTTTCATCCGGAGG
>JAAAKQ030000001.1:848213-858217 GCA_010016005.3 Zanna intricata | reverse complement strand
AATTCAGATTTTTTTATTTCAACGAAAATATCCGTTTTGACCACTGCCGAATCCATTTTGATTTGTTTCGGTGTGACGTAGTATGTACGTACGTATCTCGCATAACTCAAAAGATATTAGCCGTAGGATGTTGAAATTTGGGGTTTAGGATTGTAACATTTTGTTGTGCATCTCTCCTTTTGATTGCAAATCAACTCAACCAAACTGTCCAAACCCCGAAAAAAAAAATTGGATTTCGGACTTTTTCTTAATGCAGTAATAATCTCTAATTTGAGATATTTTCAGCGACATATCATTAGTGGTACTTATTTTCATTGAGTCCAGAGTTATAGCCAAATAAAATTTTAATTAATGAAATATTTAGATCTTACAAGGAAAGGCACATCGGTCCAAATTAGACTTCATCTCCAATTTAAGAAAAAAAAGCAACTTTCTCTCTTTAATTTTAAGAATTCTAAGAATACTACTAATTTTAAGAATACTAAGTTATAATTTATCAAGGAAGTCATGTAGTGTTGATATCAGGTTTTTTATATTTTACTTTATAGAATGTCAAGGAAACATATGTAAATATGATACTTCAAATAAAACAAAACAAAAGTACATTATTAATGGCTTTTCTTTTTTTGATAAATTCTTTATAAATTTTAAGTTACTATTTTCATTACTATCATTAATTTACTGTTAATTTTTTTTTTTTTTTTACTTCCGGAACACCGTTAAGGTATATCTTCAGAGGATGAGATGAATGAATTGTAGCGTGTGTAAAAAATGCCATATTTTTTATAGGAATTCATTGGGTTATGAAGTTATACATGTCAATGGATATTTTGTAATGTACGAGTATGTCCTTAAAATTACATTTAAATATCTGTACTAAAAATCTGTACTGCATTTAAATTTCTGCCACGTTTAAGACACATAGAATTACAAATTTTACTTCCAATTCATGTTACTAAAAAATGAAGATTGTAATTATTTTAAATTTTGGGAAACATTACCAAATATTTCAAAAATTTTAAAAACATAAATATTTATAGGACATCCGCATTCATATAATTTTATTTACGAGTTAACAGTTCTCCGGAATTAAAACAATTATATTGTGCTTGATTATGTATAAGGAATCGATTTTCTCGACTCCCTATAAAGAAGTGTAATGTATTTAGTGTGTAATGTAAATATTTTTTTATGTTTCTTCCACCAGAGCAGCTCAACGGCTGAACCGATTTATACTATGATCTCCACATTGTAATCATTACGTTACCGGGAATGCCACAGGCTTCATAAATATGCGTTTATCTGTATATACGCGACTCTATAAATGCGTCATAAACGGGTGACTCTGTAGTCACCCGTTTCTAAAATGGTGGGCTAGATATAATTTTTCCATAATCATAACCAAGACCATAAGGTCTGAACAATATTCTTTATACTCGTGGCTCATCTTGTTAAAATATTATAGCATATAGCTTGAAAATAAAGGTATACCTGTGCTTGTTGTAGATTGAAGTGGTTCACCTTTATAGTTAGGTATAATTTTAAAATATCGTACCAGGCAGAAAACGTATTAATTAACATTAAATAATCTACCAGCTGTTGTGAAAGATTGCTCCGTAATCCTTTTATTATTTAGTAAAGAATATAAGTTATCAAATTCCCAAAACTGGTACAATTTATCCTGAAGTTTTACCACCATTAATCCAGCAATTATTATGTCGTAATTACTATTTGAAAATTATTTTTACGTTCATATTAGCATTAAAAGCAATCATAGATGCTTGCGCATGATTGCAGCCAGCCACGTAACGAGCAAGATGGTTAACTGGGAGGTTGGTACATGATGAAGGAGCAAAAGGATACGATGGTAAGAAGGCCCATCAGTCTTGTCTTACTGTGCACCAAAATAATGAAAGACATTATTCAAAATGAAAGGTTTTATCCATCTATCTTATCCGAAAGCTTTTCTGAACGGCGTTATCGCATCAGGGACGGTTGACATCTCTTGATGGAGGGAGCAAGAGGGTGGCATCATCTACGTAAAATTTGACATTGATATCGCTGTCGGAGGGGATACACCACTTTTAGAGACAAATGGTGGGTCTCGCGTAAGAAAGGGTAAGAAGGGTTTTAAGGGAAGGAGAAGAGCGCGAACGCAAAGGAAAGGGCACAAAAAGACAAGAGTCTTAAAACATTTTGACGTGGATGTGTATAGGGGAAAGCAGAGAAAATCTATCTCATATTTCACTGTCACGGAGAAGCGTGTTTTTTAGCGAAAATCCTCAACCCTTCCACCGTACCCCCCTCTCGGAACACCATACAGCCCCCGCCTCTCGATGATGCGGAGAAGAAAAGCCTTTACCGTCTCTCGGTTCTATATATAAAATGGTAACAATCCATCTACTGAAATCCGTTGCTACCTCTATCGCTCTGTCTTGCCTTGCGTTCAACTTAACACCGGGCTAAGTTCTCTGACACCTCTACTTCAGGCCCTACCGTACGGTGTCTGTACGAATACATTTGTAGAAATGGCGACTATTACTCTTCCATTTCTTACACTAATGCAACGTTAAATACTCTGGATAGAATATAAGCTTTCTTACCCAAATATTAAACGATCCAATAGTAAGCGGCCGTAGGCTATATTAATATTTCAAAAATAAAGTGTGTAAACTGTAGTAATAATTAATGCATAGAAATAACAATGTATTCTGTATTTGTATGCAAATAAAACAGTGTCAAAGTATAAATAACCTGGGCTTTAATATATTCCTTCTTAATATTCTGTACTTACTGAATAAAATAACTCTAAATAAAGATTTACGTAATTTGTTTTGCAATATGGGTGAAAAGTATTATATTAACTATTGAAAGTTAAACTTATTTATCAAAATAAGTTAACAGTTAACAAAAATTATTATCTTTTTTTTAATTTCAAATAGGAGATAAAGTTAATATATTTAATATAAAGTTATATATATTTACATAAATATGTAAAAAAAAATCTGATGTAGACACTACATGACTTCCTTGTACGCCTATTAATTTACATATACACATTTTTAAAAGTACAAAGAATTTTATTTCACTAATAACTTCGGTTTTATTTTTTTGTTATTAACAAATTATTATTTATCGTTTTTTTTATAATCATGGGTTAATAATTATTAATAAATCAATATATTTAAATTTAAAAAAGAAGATGAAGTCTGATTTGAACCGTTGTGCCTTCCCTTATAAGATTCAAATATTTCATTAATTAAAATTTTATTTCACTATAACTCTGGAATCAATAAAACTAAGTACCACTTATGATATATCGTTGAAAAGCTCTCAATGAGGACTTATTACTGCAGTTAAGAGAAAGTTAACAAATTTACTTCGTACAAGGAAGTAACAGGAAGTATTAAGCCTTATTATTTCTAATTGTGGTATCTCTTCCGCAGAAATATCCGTATGGACTTAACAAGCTTAATAATACCACTTACTGTTTCAAATTAAATTATTTTCTATTTACTGTGTGTATAAAAATATTGACTGAAAATACTACAATCTAAAAAAAAATTCTTTTATACTTCAATGCGAGATGACCGACTTTTCGTAGTTTTATTTTTTATATTATTTTTTTTGTGTAATTATTTTGTATATTTTTTACGCAAGTAGTATACGAAATATAAATTATATGAGAAGAATAAAAGAGGTATCATTTTTTACTTCCTTCTACGTACAAGGAAGTACGGAAATCAAGAAAAATTTCGAGTTTTAGATTCCAACGTAAATATCCATTTTGACCACCCCGAATCCATTTTGACTAGTTTCGGTGTGATGTCTGTTTATACGTAAGTATATAGGTCACATACTAAAAAAAAACGATTAGCTGTAGAATGTTGAAATTTTAGATTTAGGACTGTTGTAACATTTAGATGTGCACCTCCCATTTTGATTGCAATCGACTGAGTCAAAAGTGTCAATAAAGCCCAAAATAAAAATAAAAAAAAAAATTTGGATTTTAACTGAAATAATATGCTCTCATTGAGAGCATTTCAACAGTATGTCATAAGTGGTACTTATTTTCATTGGTTCCAGACTTATAGCCAAATAAAATTTTAATTAATGAAATATATGGATCTTAAAAGGAAAGGCACATTAGTACGAATCAGACATCATCTCCTATTTTTTTTTTAACTTTACTTTAAATATATTAATTTATTAATAGTTATTAATCTCTGATTGTAAAACAGTTTTTTGGCTAAATAATAATTCAATAATAACAATAAATAAAAAGAAAGAAAAGTGTCAGAATTTATTAGTGAAATAAAATTTTATGTACTTTTAATATGTATATGAAATTTAAAAGGCGTACAAGGAAATCATTTGGTGTCCACATCAAATTTAGTGAAACATCTGATTGTTTAATATTAATTGAAAATTATTATTTAGAATCGTATTATTATTATTTATGTGTTTGTTTTAGTCTGCTTGATAACAAATATGGTTATAAAATTTGGTAACCTTCTCCAGTTTCTTTTTTGTTTTCATTTTGTTAATGTTTACATCATAATAATTTAAAATAATAAAATATTATTTGAGAGATATTAAACGTTCATTTGCTTACTGAGCAATTAATGGGATTTTACTCTAACTTAACATTTAATGTAAGATTGTTGAATTAATAATTTTATAAGTATTTGATATTAAAAACACATATATTTTAGCAATTATGTAAGCGCCCACTTTATTGAAGAATTGGAAAATTATATCTCACTTTCAAATTAAATAAGTTTGAATGAAGTTCAACAAATGTAAATTTATATGTAATTTAATAGGGATACAAGAAAGTCATGTGATGTCCAAATCAGATTTTTTATTTAATATTAAAATATATTTTCCGTCTATTATGAAATTATTATAACCATAATTTAATGAAATAATTAAAAATAACAACTAAACACTCATACAAGCATAATTAAACTCATTCACTTTGAGTCTCACTGGATAAGCTAGTTAGAAAATTACGCCAATACAAAGTCAACATAACCTCAAATTGAGTTTACGTTGTCTGTAGTCGACCTTAAATTGAGCGTAATTCAAGAATGACTCAACTAGTCTTCGTTAAATTTTCACGCGCAAAATTTCAGATACACTATTTTACGATATAAATTTCAGTAAAAATGATATAGTAATTTTGGATATATTCAAGCCAAAATATTAATTTATTAATCTTCTTTTTGAAATTTTAGGGACAAAGATTCTATACATGAATGGCATTTTGTAATCCTCATATATATAAACGTAAAGAAATTCATTTTCAGTCAGCCCATTTCCACCAAGCGACCGAAAAAATACCTCAAATTGAGTTTATGTTGTCTGTTACTGACCTTAAATTCAGTGTAACTCAGGAACCGACTCAACCATTCTTCATCAAATTCTCACACGCACAATTTCAGATACACTATTACAGCTTATCTTAAAACTGATTTATTAGTATTGAAAATTTTCGAGCCATAAATGTTATACATAGTCATATATGTATAATGCCAGGCTCCGTGGCGCGAGTGGTCTTCTACTGAAAGGTGCGACCTTTCATCAGGAGGTCCCGGGTCCGAATCCCGTTCAGGGATGGCATTTTTCACACAGACAACAATTCATTCATCTCATCCTCTGAAGATATACCTTAACGGTGGTTCAGGAGGTTAAAAAAAAAAAACAACAACACTAGATCTATAAGGATACATTTTATGGCATTACATGACTTCCTTCTTTGTCTGTTGAATTAAATATATATATTTTTCTATTTTTTTTTTTTTTAAATTAAAAGTACATAAAATTTTATTTCATTAATTAATAATCAATTAAATAACTTAAGATATTTTTTCATATTTTTTTATTGTTATAATTTATCGTAAACAGATTTTTTAAAGTTAATAATAATTTTAAATAAATATGTTTAAATAAAAAAAAAAAAAATGAGATAAAGGTTGATTGGAACCGATGTGTCTACCCCATGTAAGATCCAAATCTTTCATTAATTAAAATTTTATTTGGCTATAACAAATGATAATAAGTACCACTTACGATATATCATTGAAAAGCTATCAATGAGGGCATACTACCGCAGTTAAGAAAAAGTTAAAAATTCAAATTTGATTTTGGGCTTTTTTGGACACTTCTGGTTCAGTCGATTGCAATCTAAAGGAGAGATGCACTACTAGCATAACTAGATGTTACAACAATCCTAAATTCAAAATGTCAAAATTCTACGGTTAATTATCTGTTGGTTAATACGGTTAATCGGCGAGATACGTACGTACATACATATGTCACGCTGAAACTGATCAAAATAGATTTAGGGATTTTCAAAATGGATATTTCCGTTCAAATCTGAAAACCGGAATTTTTCTTGATTACAATACTTCCTTATACTTCGCACAAGGTAGTTAAAATACTTCCTTGTACTTCGCACAAGGTAGTTACAATACTTCCTTCTACTTCGCACAAGGAAGTATTGTAACTGGAAATTGTAATCCTCTATAACACTGATAATTGTATTTTTACAATACAATTGTATTGTTACTTCCTTGTATGCCCTAGGAGGAAGTAAAAATACAATGAAATAGTAAAATAAAATTCATAAAAAAAAAAAATTTCAATCAAATATTAAAGGTAATTGTTTTTTTTTTTAAAAAAAAGGTCTTATTTCCTTTACTTCGTACAAGGAAATAGAAACAGTTTCCAGTGCAAGAAAAAAGTTGTGGTTTTTTTTTATCGACTCGGTATAGCAAAAGTAATTCTGTGGCCACATTCAGTGTCATTTGCCATAATTACAAGATGAATTTATATAAATTTAATTTGTATCAACAACTTAATAATCTTTTAGCTCAAGCGATAGATAACTATGTCAATTTTTTTAAATGAATTATGAATGACTAAGAATCGCATATAATTTTTTTGATTTTAATTTTTTTTTAAACTACTATGTAACTCTGAAGTCAAGTCAGTTACGTGATAACAAAAACGAATTAATTGTAGTATCATATGAAATAAGCAAAGTCAATAATACTATATATCTAAAACTAAGTTTACGTATATCCGCATATGTGGAAGTACATTTATTTCTTAGTTTGAAATTAAGAGAGAAGATTAACAAACTGTAACAACCAGTATTCTTATCTTTACCGCATGGAATGTCGTGACATTTCCATTAAAACATTTCTAGAAAGTCTGTGCTGACTTGCCCATGCGACTTTTGAGTCAAGAATTAGTAAGGGAGAGGCTCGTTTGGAAGGTTCTAACCCCATCTTCCTCTTTAATTATACTACAAAAAGAGAATAAGAAATTACGGCCGCATCTTACGTTTTGCTTCGTAAAGAAACGAAATAGAAACAGAACAGGAAATTAAACAAGAATCGTTTAATGTATTAAGGTGAAAAAATTACTTTAAATTTACGCCGTTTCTTTATATTCTAAAATTAATTTTCTCTATATTTGTTTAAAAATTCATATTAATAAAGTTTAAAAATTCATATTATATACCCAAATAATGAACTATTATTTTATATATATATATTTTTTTTTAAACCATCGGAACCACCGTTAAGGTATATCTTCAGAGAATGAGGTGAATGAATTGTAGCACGTGTGAAAAATGCCATGCCTGACCGGGATTCGAACCCGGGACTTCCGGGTATTACATATCATATTATATAGGATATTATATATCATAGTTTATATTAAAGATAAATATAATAATTTATTGTAATATTGTTTTTTGAAGGCATGAAAAAAATTGTTATTAAAGATAAAAAATATAAAAGATAAATATTAAAAATTAAATAACAAGACTGGAAAAAATAAACATTGCTGACAAAACACTGATCTTTAATACAGTAAATATATTTTTTCAAACTTTTTAAATCTACACACACGAGTTTATATTTATATATATATATATATATATACTTGTGTGTGTGTGTGTGTGTGTGTGTGTGTGTGTATATTTATATTACATAGATATATTATAAATATAATATACATATACACACGTTATGAAATGCTGCTAAACTTATTTTCTTACACAAAATATGTAGTGAGAGAATGATTCGTAAATAACCAACACGATATCAGACTTCATCACAATATTTATTTAACCAAACAAAAACAAACACTTAACAACATCTATAAAAAAACAATTTAAACCTTCGCCCAGTTACAACAGGAGTGTTACCGGTCGGAACTAACTACGATACATAATGAGCCAATGAACAGTTTCCTCGTCTTGCTTATATACTACTGTACGTTGTACTTCTAAAAAACATTAGAAAAATTTATTTGCTTCTATTACTAATATCTATTCTATTTATAATTACAATTTATTCCAGACAAAATAAATAATTATAAAACTGAACTTTGTCAGTGCAAATTGCCAAATAAAAATTAATTTTTCTGTAAAAATATTAATACAAAAAAATGATACAATCTTACTGCTTCTAGTAGGATTCACTTTCTGCCAAATTCGAAAGGACATACGACATAGGACATAAGGACATAGGACATTTTTGATAACACACAACAAACAGACTGAACTATTTTAATGTTATTAAAATAAAAATGAAATAATATTAACAAATTATAATTTTTAAATATTAACATAAAAATTTAACAGTTTTTATCACTTTGTTAGTTATAAATTTATTCGTGGACTTCAATATATATGGTGCGTTATAATAATTGTGATAACACTTTGTAATACAAAAAATACAAGGATTCACGTTAAATTAAAAGATATAAAGCGTTTTAATTCTTTGAATCAAAGTAAAGAAAGTACTGTGGTGGTAAAAATTTCAGTTTAAAATTTCAACAGAAATATACATTTTGACTACTCCTGAATCCATTTTGAATACTATATATATTCCTTTATTGCTTGTTGAATACTTTCAACGTGACGTCCGTACGTATGTATGCATCTCTCATAAACAATTAGCTGTAGGATATAGAAATCTTGGATGGATTTAGGACTTTGTAACATCTAGTCGTGCATCTCCTCTTTTTATTACAATTGATTGAACCAAAAGTGTCCAAAAAAAAAAATCCAAAATCCAATCCAAAAAATTTTGATTTTGGACTTTATCTTAACTGCAGTAATATGCCTCATTGAGAAATTTTCAACGATTATCATAAGTGTTACTTTCTTTTATTGGTTTCAGAATTATAGCCAAATAAAATTGTAATTAATGAAATATTTGGATTTTATAAGGAGAAATTACATCGGTTGGAATGTGACTTCATTTACTTTCTTTTCTTTTTTTTATATTTTTTAATTTAAATATATTGATTTATTAATAATTATTATCGTCTGATTGTAAAAAAAAAACCAATAAACAACTTAATAATAACACTAAAAATTAAAAACAAGGAAAGAATATAAAAAAATAAATAAAAATCATAAGTTATTAGCGAATTAAAATTTTGTATACTTTTAAATTTATATACGTATGTAATAAAATAGGCGTAAAAAGGAAATGGTTTTGAGTCCACATCAGATTTGATGAAATAACTGATTATTTAATTTTAATTGAAAATCATTATTAATATTTGTATTACTTTTATTTATGTATTTATTTCAGTCTACTTGATAATAAATTTAGCTGTAAAATTTAATAACCTTTTCCTACTTCGTTTTCATTCTGTTCATGGTTACATCATATCAAAATTAAAAACGAAGTATTAGATAGATATAAGACTTACATTTATTTAAACAGTAATAAAGGAAGTTTTACTCTAACCTAATATATCAGGTAAGATTGTTGAATCAATAACTGTATAAATATTTGATGTTAATTAAAAACTAATAATTTATCAATTGTGTAACTATCGACTTATTAAATAATTGGAAGATCATATCTCACCTTCAAATGAAATAAGTTTAAATGAAGTGCAACAAAAAATGTTTATAAGTAATTTATTAGGCGCACAAGGAAGTCAAGTAGTATCCACATCAGATTTTT
>JAAAKQ030000001.1:811133-834989 GCA_010016005.3 Zanna intricata | reverse complement strand
CTATTACTATTACCTTCTACTATTCATGGTAATTGTAATAATAATAATACTCATGGTAATAATATTTCTGAAACTACCTAAAAAGTATAAAAGGTGTACATTTTATCATTTCAAGTGGAGTACATTTTATCTACAGATGGTTGATTCCTACCTGGTTCATCATTAATGTGTTGACAATGATGCTTATTTATTAATAAATTACTGCACAAAATGAAAGAATTCATCCCTCCTAAATTAATTTTGTTTAAAATATATAGTTATAAAGATTAATAAATACAGTATTTTGATATGAATCAAATTGATCAAATACATAATAATAACAATAGTAAAAGATAATGGTTAAAATAAAATTAAAAATTTACTATTAATACAATAAAAATTAAATTAATAAAATTACTCTTTAAATGTAAAACAAAACAACATAAAGATAAAGAAAAGTTAAAACTAGATAAAAAAACAAATAACATTAACTCGAAGTTCTTGATTTTACTGTGAACTTTGTATATTGCACAACTCTTATAACTTTAAATAAGAGATGCACTCACATTTTTATTCACAGAAAATGTTGCTTATATATCTATCTTAAACATCTATCTTGTTTAAATTCATTACAATTAACAATAATACCAATATTCTACATTAATGAATTTATATAAATCCTATCCGTTAATAGTTAATTCATCAATACCACAAGTCACTATCATACTCTAAGAATAGAAATTATTTTACATGAATTATTATGTAGAAACATTGCCAGAGATTTGTAATAAATCTTAAATTGTAATCAATTAACTCAAATGTCAGTGAAAAGTAACAAAATATTTTTAAATTGCACAACTTTTGTATGAAAACTTGAACACTAAACACAGATTACAGAAACAATGAAAACTTAAATAAAACTAAACAAAAATTAATTAGGCACCATATTATTTAAATACATAAATGATATATAATCAGAAATATGATAAATATTTAGAATAGGAAGTGACATTAATTCTCATTATTAAGTTACACCATCGATTAACAATTTACTAGAAAATAGAAACACACTAAAGTTTATTATAAACTAGAGAGATTTATTTTCATTAATAATAATAATAATAATAGTAAAATTCTTGGTTATGTTTATTTATCATGCAAACAAATTTCTTTTCTTTTTATCCCCAATTTTTTTTTCAGTATTTTGGATTGAGATAGGAAATATTCAATGAAGTTTGTAATCGGATGTCCTTTCAGTTGTCCAGATGTGTTTTTCAGAGTACAAATCGATGAAAAAAAATTTTAATGTAGCACAAATACATATGTAATTACCAGAAGTAATTAAGTTAAACTTTGGGAAAATGTTATCATTCATGGTTCTGTTATACCAGGAACAACTCACAAAATAGAATCCCAAAATCCAATGTAATTACAAAAAATCCCTTTCGGCAGACCAGAAGGCAGAGGTAGAGTTCACCGGTGCAAAGTAGGGAATAAAATTTAAGACAAATTTCAAATTTACTGTATATATCAATAGTTGCATGTGGAAAAAAGTTTCATATATTTACCTTATGACAAGCCCCATCTTACAATTCCAACAAAGTTCTGATCATCCCTTGCCATAAGGGTTGGTCATATCAAAAATTGTTTCAGACAAAAGTTTTAGATAATGTTTAAAGAACTGATGACCACTTTAAACCGATTCGATACTATGCCTATTAAGGGAGATATGAATTTTTGTCTTCGAAATCCAATTTTCTTCCACCCCCCTGGGCTAATGGTTAGTGATATCAAAAACCTTTACTTACATAAGTTTCAGTTGCTTATCCAAAGCCTCCAATTTCCAATCTCATGGTACGAATTTGCCCATTAACAAACCCAACAATGATTTTCCAATTGTGATTTTGGGTCGAT
The DNA here is from genome assembly GCA_010016005.3 of Zanna intricata. Classification (NCBI taxonomy): domain Eukaryota; kingdom Metazoa; phylum Arthropoda; class Insecta; order Hemiptera; family Fulgoridae; genus Zanna; species Zanna intricata. Next base: position 833,096 of record JAAAKQ030000001.1, on the reverse strand, counting down.
ATACTTTATGTATTAATTTGAAAGTGATTGATTCAAAATTATGGCAGTTATCGTGTCCACAAGAAAGTGAAATATTTTATGTATGTATATATATATATATATATATATACAGATGTATATATAAACTTTTGAACTGTCTGAGATTTTGAGGTCTGGGGGATGTGAAATGCAAAGATGTGTCAAAATTTTCTGGAACTTGAATCATGATACCCATTACAATAGGTAGCTTTCTTATAGAAATGTACCTAAAAAACTTCAAATTTATAAAAATAGTCTGAATTAAATTCGTTTCATTTTAATAAATAATTGAAAATAAATACCTCTAGATGCACTTTCCATAAGAAGGATAGCTGAATGCATGTTCTTAATAATAGTTGTTAAAGGAGTTTCTAGCATTAAAAAATTATAATAAGAAATATATTCTTTTCATTAAGTTAATGTTCATTTAAATAATTTAATATAAATTTTTAAACAAATAATTTATTTATCAGGCTTGACTGGAGGACAGTCATCAATGTGTGCCTCGCCCTCTGCACACTCTGACAGTTCTAGCAATGGAGGTGGAGAGGGTCGATTGTCCAGCACTGGCTCTGAGCAAGGTGCATCGTTGCTGCTACATAACAATAACAATAATAATAACACTGCCACAGCCAAACTGGCAGAGCTCATGGCTGGACGATCTGGTACACCATCATCCCTTAATCTTTCTCTTAATGGTAAGTATAATATTTAGACACATATAAATAATCCATCTAATTTCATATCACATTAATTTGTACAAAGTATTATGTAAAATTGGTTCATAAAATATACCCCATCATATTACAAATGATGGCTAAATAACATCTGTACTATTTCTTCAAATAATATTTTTAATGTAAAAGAGTGAAAAGTTGCAATATTATATTAAAATTTGATATCACTAAAATCAATAAAGTTAGGTAAAAATCATTAAAGTTGATGAAGATGAAAAATCATTTATCATCAATTATTAATATTTTCTTTAAAAAAGATAAACTTGTCAAAGTGGATAAGAAATTTGTTCATCATTTGATATCATAGATGCTAAAATCAAATGACTAGTGTATTATTAGTATATTATACTAATAGTATATATTAGTATTATTGTATATTGCCGGCCTCCATGGCGTGAGTGGTAGCGTCTCTGTCTTTCATCCGGAGGTCCCAGGTTCAAATCCCGGTCAGGCATGGCATTTTTCACACACGCTACAATTCATTCATCTCATCCTCTGAAGAGGATGTAGTTCCAGAGGATAAACAAAAAAAAAAACTATTATTGTATATTATAGTGACTATCTGTTCAGTAAATGCAAATCAGAAGAATCAGTAGGCCGCTTACTGAGCATGGTCAAACAGGCAAGACTTTAAGGCAACTTTAATCATTAAAATTAAACCCACTTGCCAGCAATTTTATAAATTCAGTTCAAGCGCTTTCAGAATGTTTTCAATTTTTTTTTTTTAACTTTATTAAAACTAAAACTTCATAGTCTGTGTAAAATTTTATGTAAAATATATAATAGTGCTTATCATATGTTTAAAATTATGTCGACTTATGTCCTATCACTGTAAATGTCTCCATCATAATGACATAACAGTCTCTGTTTACATGGAATTTACACTCTCCATAAAGGTAGAAATATTTACAATTTAAGCATATGACGACCACAGCTATATATTTTAGATAAACATTTTACACAGACCATGAAGTGTTTTATTTTTAATAAAATTAAAAAAAAATATTTTTAAGTTCTTGATGATTGAATTTCATTTCAATAATGCTTGAACTAAATCTATATCTTTGGTAAGTGGATTTAAATATTTAATTATTATAAATCAGCCATTATTATACAATGGCTGATTGGTAAATATATGATTATTATACAATGAGCCATGCTTGATAAAATTATTATAAAATGATTCTTTTTCAGAAGTTTCCAAATAATTTGTAGAAAAAGACTGCAAAGTAATCTTATATTAAATTTGTAATTACACATATTAAATGTGTAATTTTCTATATAGATGTTTTCAATTTTTTAAAAGTGAATAAAATTAACATTTTATTCATTAAGCAATCTAAAGGTGTATTTAAATTTATTTTCAAATTAGTTATATTAAAATTTTTTCACATTTTAAATACAATACTTGAAGGAAGTTTACCAATTCATAAGTATATATCATTATTTAATTAATCACATTATTTAAGAATATACCTTATTATATTTATTAAATGCTAACTTTTTTAAATTTTTTTTAAGGAGGAAGTAATGGACACCACTATTTGAATCAACAAAGTCAACAGTTCAATGCAGAAGAATTGCAGCGGGCTGCTACTGCACTGATTGTCAGTCAACAACAAAGTCAGCAGGGCAATGAGTCACCAGCACCTTCTCCTTCTGCAACTGTTGTCCAGGCTGCGGCCAATCTAGCAGCTGCAATGAGAATGAGTTCTGGCAATTCAGTGCAACAGAACCAGCAAGTATCTGTTCACAGGTGAATAAATAAAACTTTTTTTTTTTATATTTTACATACCTTTTAATCAGAACCTTTTTTTGATATCAGAAGTAAATACATGCCAGATATTGAAAAGGAAATCACAGGTAGAATAAGCGGTAAGATCCAACTGGACCATACCTCTGCCAAAGCTGACAATATGCATGTACAGATGTATCAGCCAGAATGCTAATCTGATCCTTACAAATGTTTAAGCTTACAATTCTTTGATTAGCTAATTTTCAAAAGTTAAAATTAAATTAATTATATGTTGTGTAGACAAGATAAGACAGCTAGTCCCTCGCCCCTTTTAGAAATCTAAAGAATTGCACAAGAGTAGAATACATTCACCTCTCAATAATAATCCAAGGATTCATTGAATAAATGTATAATAGCCAGTAGCATGGCCTGAAGTTCAAAGTATTTTAAATAAAAATATAGCCTTTTTAGAAAAAACAAATAAATATAGAGAATTATAATGAGTTGTAATAAAAGCTATAACATAATGAATAGCAATAAAAAAGTTTAACACAAAATGCATACAGTTGAACTGCATGGATTCATCAGATGAATTATGTAATCATCTGATCTTCTAAATGCATATATCTAGCTACAATGAGAAAGGATTTTGAGCAGTGAATTCTACCACTCCTCAAAGCAAATTTTGGTTATATTATTGCTTACAGCTTTAAGCAATAACGTAAACAAAAACCTTAAAACTACAAACATTTAAGCAATAATGTAATAAGCTTTAAGCTTATAATAAGCTATAAGCTTTAAGCAGAAAAAGATTAACAATATTCTGTATTTTTTTTAAAGATTGTTACATATTATAAGAAGCTGCAAGCCTTTTAATATTTGATTCTTATTTTCTCTTGTCTCAGATTAAATATTCCTAAGACAATGCTGTTAACCCACACTGGCTTGGTCTAGTGGTTAAACTCATCATTGCAAATCAGCTGATTTTGAAGTCAAGAGTTCTAAGGTTCAAATCCTAGTAAAGGCAATTAATTTTATATGGATTTGAGTACTAGATTGCGGATACCGGTGTTCTTTGGTGGTTGGGTTTCAGTTAACCACATATCTCCTGGAATGGTCTGAGACTGTACAAGAATACACTTCATTTACATTCACACTTATCATCCTCATACATCCTCCGAAGTAATACCTTATGATGTTTCCAGATTAAACCGAAAAAAAAAGAAAAGACAGTGCTATTAATTGAGCCCAAAACTTTATATAGTCTAATAAGACTAATAAAATAATAAATAAAATAATATGGTTTGAAGATATTATATCCATTGTAAGTGATTTTATTTATCTTTTTATTACAGTAATGGTCCAGTTAACTCGAGTTCGACAGAAAGTATGACATCTGCAGTTCAATTGATGAATGCTGCTGTTCGGGCTTCTATGTCATCAATGGTAGTTGATGCATCAATGAATCATCATCAAAGTAACCATCAAGGAAGCTTACAGGCTCCACAAAACTCTCCATCCCCGACTCTAAGGATGCAAGAAGCATTCTTGAGGTCGCAGGCAGAGGCAGCTTTAAGATTAGCTGTTACACAAGCAGTCGTCGCATCAACCTCATCTGCAGGAGAGAATCCGGCATTACGCGCCGCACAACATCCGATCCAAGCCTCTGTTCACAATTACCACCAAAATCAAGTTTCACCAGACTTGACAGAGGCACTTCGACTGCAAGAACAGCGCCTTGAACAAGCCCTACGCCTACACGGGGATCCTCGTGCTCTTGGTTTTTCTCTTTCAAACAGTCATTCTCTTCAGCAATCACTTCAGCAACAGCACCACATTAACCCATGAGGGTTCAGTTATTTCTGAAATGGGAGTGGTCACGATTCTTTGCAGCATTTTTTGGACTCTTTATAGAGATTAATAATAATGTGCAAGGGATTTTAATAGTAATAATTGTAAATCAAAAATTTACATCCCTTTTTATCAACAAGTGATGTAATCACACTGTAATTCTGGAGATGTCCTTCAACCTCATGTAATTACAGTATCTCAGCAGCAACAAACTTAAGCACTTTAATGCATTTCTCCTAAATGAAGTGTAACAGTACAAGTTTAATGCTAGCTCAATATCATTAAGGAATTAACAGTTTTACTGTTAATATTTCACTATGTAATAATATTATTAATAATAATTATGTATAATAATATATTAATGAAGAGCATCTCTGGATTACATAATAATATTTTTTGTATGGGACTTGATCGTCCTTGTAAAATAATCACTTATAGCCTAATTATTGTATAATTAATAGTTATAATTATTATCGTTAAGACGGTTGTACAGTACCTTAATATTATTTTTTTCCTGAGATGAGATGAACTGTCATAAGTGTCTCACATCACCAGCAAAAAACACATGTGACCCGTTGTTCCATGTGATATGTGTCTTTTTATATTTTTTGTCAAAATGCTGCCTGGTATGTTGTTGTAATTGTAAAATGTGTGTGGAAAGAGATTCTTGTTTTTGGTAGATTATATTTTTAAAAAAATTATCTCGGGGATGGGCAATATAATAATTTTAAGTTGTTAGAAATATTTTGAAGAAATCTTTGTTGTTTAGGAATTGTGATACTTGCAAGTTGAAATTTTACAATTCTTTTGACAATCAAAACTTGAATTAAATTTTTAAATATAAATCATCTTTAAATATATTTGAAGAATAATTAAACAAATCCTTTTCATAGAGCCAACTGTATTTTTAGAAATAACTCATTTTGGATTAAAGCTAATATTATTATTAAACAATGCTATTACAGCAACTAAAATTAAACGAAACTTTTTAAAAAAATAAAGAAAAATTATCATATTTAGGATAGGATAATCAATATTATGAGACCTGAAAAAAAATTAATGCAAGAAGGGCTACCAGAAATTTTCCTTCTGTCCTAAATTCCAAACAGATAAACTTGAACCAAAAATCAGATATAAAAATTTGGATACACAAAAATTTTTATAGTTGGTTATTTCTGTCAATTAAAAAAAAAATATAAATTTTAAAGAAGGACATAAGAATTTAAAATTTTTATGTACCTATATTATAATAAATATTTTTGATAATAAAAAATTTTAAAAACTGTTTTCTTACAAAAAAACAAATTATGATTTTGTCATTTAATAAATAAAAATGCAGTGTTAAAAGAAAATAGATTTTTGTGTAGTTTTGTGATATTTGTATTTAAAAAAATTTTTAAAACTAGTTTGGTATTTATGCAAAAGTAAAACTGATATATATATATATACATTTAAAAATTTCATACTAGTTATTTTTCTTTTAAAAAATACAAAAAATGTATAAATTGGGACGGGTCACTGCAACCCAAATTTTTTTTTCTTGTTTAAATTTGGTCTCTGCAAAAATTGTTAATTTTAACTTTTTTCATTAAAATTAATCAGGACGGAATTAATTTATTTGGCTAGATCACTGAGATCTATCATTTTTACTCTTTTTTTTTTTTTTTTAACTTGCTCTGTAAAAAATTTTAATTTTAATTTTTTTTTATTAAGAAATTAAATTTTAATTAAAAAAAATAATAAACAATGAATAATAAAATAATTTATAAGGCTTTGCAGGTATCACAGTTTCTTATATTTTGAGATTATATTAAACAAAAAAAATAATAATATATATATATATATATTGATATAATAAATTTTGCTGAACTATATCTTGAGCAATTAAATTCAAAACCTATCTTTGGGCATTATTAATACTAATAAATATTTAGGTTAAGAAGTAAAAAGAATTTATAACTAGTTGGAAATTCATAGATTTCTTTTCAAAGATTTTATTTCATAGAATAATATTATTTATCAAATTAAAAAAAAAAAAATAGGTACAAATTCCATTGGCCTAATTTAAATTTAATTTATTCTAAAATAATTTTTTTTAAATTGTATTATTATTATTATAAGATACAAAAATTACAATTCACTTGGCTATATATATTTTTATTCCAACTAGATATGCTTGGGATTGGTATCGCAAAATGAATTGTTAAAGAGATAATAATAATAAAGATTTCAACTAAAATATATGTTTAATTAATTTATATGATTTATAATAAACAAAATTAATACTTTTGAGAATTTATAAAACTTCTATCAAATCATCTGTTTAAAAAAAAGTAATAATTTTATTATTATTTAATAAATAAATGATAATATAAAAAAATTATATTTGTCATTATAAAAAGAAGATGGTATTAGTAATTTAGTGTATTTTTTTTATTATTTTTTTTTTTTAACAATGAGAATTAGTACCAACGACTAGAAAACAATGTGTGAATTGCTTGTGTGAGACTAATGAGAATATATAAAAAATATACTATCAGTGAGCGAATGAATGTTGTATGCAAGAAGATGTATTGATTTTTAAAAAGAAAATCTTTAATTTTTAAATTTATTAAGTATGTTTGAATGGATGTATGTATGCGTGTACAGAATAAAATATAACTCTGAGAATATTGATGATATTCTGTTATTTTATATTGCTATATTCAGATGAATAAAAAAAAAAAACAAAGAAAATTTGTGACTGATATAATTTAGAGTTGTTTTATTTTTACATATATGGGGTTTGCAATTATTATTCCTAGAAATTTTAGTGTAAGCCATTGTTATTAATTTCATGTACGTGTTATGGAAAGGTTAAAAAAACTTGTTTGGCATGTGATTATTATTCGGCAATAATAATTATAATATAACTAAATAATATTTTCAACAAAAAAAAAAAAATAATTACTTCAAAAATCGTTTCGATTTATTATATATATAGTTAAAACATTTTGTAAAATTACCAAAAGAAAGAATAATATATTGCATTCACATCCTATATAATATTAGTATTTACAAAAACGGTACAATTTGGATATAAAATTAAATTTGTTCCATTTTTCCTGTTTTTCCTTTTACCCTACTTTTGTACAGAAATATATACAGTGAAATATTAAAAATGCCTTACACATTTAAGAAAGAAAAATAATTAGAAAAAAGTATTTGTTTATTTTTAATACTCTGTTGTAAATATTGTATTTTGTTAAGAAAATATAATTTTCTTTAAAATGTTATAAATTGTTTGCGTATCTAAAAATAAAAACATCAAGATTTATATGGGCATCATAATACTGGAATGAATGGAGATTTTTTTTATTAGTTTATTGTCAAGTGTTTTATGTTAATTTTATTGCAGTTTTTAATTAATTGTTTTATTGTTTATCAGTGATATGTTGTGTCGGCTGTGATATTTTTATATATTTTTTTTTTGTTTTGTTGATTATTATTATTATTATGATATTTTAATTATTATACTAAAGTAAATTATGATTAATTAGTCAAATGAAGGAGGTAAAACATCTGCATGAGCTTTCATTATTGTAGGTTGCATATACTTTCATATACAAATGATGCACTTTTTGGACCAACTAAAAGAATTCATTATTTTTTTGTCACGATTTATAAAGCTGAAATAACAAAAATATCTTCCAACAGCATTTAACAATTTTAGATAATCACTCTTATCACTGTAATATTTTCTGTACTCTTAAAAATATTTATGATTGATGTTTTTTTATATATATATATATATATGTATATATATATATTTTTTTGGTGTGAATGAACAATAGAAAGAGTGGATGACCATTTTTCCAATACAAAAATAGCTCAATGTATTATATATCCCAACAGCCATATTATAATCTTTTCATTTGTAAATTCATGTTAAAAAGGATTATTTTATTCTCAAGTTTTTTAATTTTATGAACGACAATACTTAGAACTTAATGCTCTATTTGATCAATATTGGTGAATTTGTACAGAGACTTTCTGTGTTTATACATACAATGTGATTTTTGTGGTTAAGTTCAATTCGTTTAAAAATTTAATCGCTTAAAAAAGAAAAAATTGTCACACATTTAAAATTTAAATCTACCTACTTCTTATTTATCAGTTTTTTCCAACTTTTTTTTTTAATATCTGATTTTTAATAAGTTTTTTTATATATTATAAGACTTTAATGATTATTTAAAAAGTATCCAAACAGTTTAATTAAAAATATATATATTTTTGAATTTATAATTTTTTTGAAGTATTTTCTGGTTTTTTTTTCATATTTATGAACCACTTTTTTTTTATTACTCAACTGTCGCACATTGATTAGTTTAACATAAATTGTAGCATTGGACTTCCACAAATCACAAATTCATCTATGTCCGTGTATATTCAATAGAACTGGTTTTATGTATAAAGGTAATAGTCTTAGATCAAAACAAACATATTAGGTTTAATTATCCACTCCCTTATGTACACAATTATATTATTACAATTTAGGGCCTTACAGATAATGTACATATTATTATTAAAAAAAAAAAAAATAATAATAAATAAATAATAAAAAAAAGATACAATAGTATACTGAATAAGGAATTGTACATACACAATTCCTTACCGCATCAACTAACACGGATTTACTACTTTAAATAACTGGATATACACATAAAATAGCTTAGCATAACGAGACTAACAGAAATTCCAATTTTTCTTCTTTTTTTTTTATTAATTACAAGGTTTTTTCATAATTTAAGAAAAAACTTAATGATCAATGTAATATTAAAGGCCAGAAGTTAAAATATTATTAGCAATATTAAAGGCCTGAAAGAAACAAATAAATATGTTATATCACCAGTACCTACTGTTTATGTAATTCATATTTACAAACTGAATATATATTAAGACAAACAAACCTGGTGACCAGTTAAAAAAAAGTGAAAAATTTGTATTCCAATTTAATAGTAAAATTTAATAACTAATATAGAATTATATTTTGTAACATTTTGTTTTTAAATTATTCTCATTATAATTGTAATATTTCAATCATAATTTGTAATTATGACTACAATAAACTAGTAGCAGATATAATAATCGTCATTGCTAAGTCTTTTTCTATTCTATAACTATTTTAAGTTATAATATTTATTTTCTTCTTTTAAAACAAGTATCTGAGAAAGTGATCAAGTTAAAAAATTATTTACTATTTTACTTATTGTAAGATTATAATGCATTAATTGATTAATCAATATAAAAATAACAATAATAATAATTATTATTATTATTAATTACTTTAATAGCAAATTAAAATAAAAACAATAAGGAAATTGTATCACTTAAAGTCAGTTATGTCTAAGCTATAATTAATTATATAATAATTACTCTAAGCTGAACCTTTAAACAAATAAGTTTTGGTCAGTAATGTAAGTGCAATATTATTTTAATAAATTATTTAATTATTTTGTACAAATGTAATATAATTTACAACAAAAAAAGGAACTGTTATAAAAATATTATTATTTTATCTGTAAAATAACATAGATATTTTAAAAATTTTTACTTAAGCAAAGGAGAGATGTAAGTTTAATAAAGAAGAAATATATATATATAAATAATATATAATAATACGTAGGCTATAATGGTGTGGAACTGAATACCAGGTAATTAGAATTACTTATATCAGTAATTTTAAGAATTAATTTTTAATACATATTTGGCAGTTATATAAAATTTCTTCTTTTGAATAACAAACAGTTCACAAGGTGAAAGTATATTACTTGTACATCAAATGATCACCATGTTTGAACTTAAATAAGTAATAAACTTTTACAATCAAAAACAAATAGAAAAATATTAATTTTTTTTTTTATTGTTATCCATTACCTAACAAATTTTGTCACATTGAAAATAGGGAGTCTCTTATATGTTGACTTTAATCGATCGTGATAAAGTAATTTAAAATTAATATAGATTACTAATCTTAACAACAAAAAAAAAATCAAAATTTCCTGTTTCTATTGGCACTAAACTAAAAAGATTTATTTAAAAAAAAAAGAACTTCAAAATTAACATTTATAATTTATAAACCGTAACTTACTTGTCTAGAGTTTCAGCAAAATATATTATCGAACTTGACAACCCAGTAACTTATTCACTTTTTTTTACTGTATCTGAAATGCATCGCAAAGAAAGACTCTTCATTATTACTTTAGTTAATGTTTTATTTATCAGGTCACAGGCCACACATGATAAATATAATTCAGGGACAAATAATACAGAATACACACCATTGAAAAAGAACCACGCTTTATTTCTTTCCTTTCTTCTGTTGGCTGTTTTACTTGCATATCTCTAGACTTAGCTTTTCTTCACCTTCATGGCACATAAAGTCAGAAGTGTGTCTTTTTTATATATTATTCAGTGTTCTGTTTTATTATACATCCTTCTGCAATAAAAGAAATCTGTGCAGAATAGTATTAAACTATTTGTACCACTATTTAAAATTTTCCACAATTGAAATAGCCCAATACATAACATGTTTACACTGTTATGTACCATATACACAACTATTGGAGAAGACTTGCAATAGCCCAAACATTCTAGTCCGACACTAGAATGCCATCATACATTACCATTTTCCAAATGACAAGATGCTGCAATAGACCGGATACATAATATGTATACTCTATTATGTACCATATATTCACACCGATTCACTAATGGAAACAATAGCCCGATTCACATAAATAGTCTGACACTATTATGTACCGATGACTACCATAGCCCGATTACATATATAGTATGACACTATTATGTAGATGATTACATAAATAGTATGACACTATTATGTACTACATATTCTCACTATGTTATTATTCTACAATGTACCATAGCCCGTACAATAGCCCAATACATGTTCAGTCATCACTGACATGTACCATACTGCAAATACAAAACTATATGTTTTACAATAGCCCAAATACATAAACAGTCCATACACTGTTTATGTACCATAATACAATCAATTTCTGATGAGTTAAGAAATAGCCTGGATACATAAATAGTTGACACTATTATGTAACACAATATGAAATGTAGGATGTCGATTGAATTCATTGTTATATGTTTAAATGCAATAGACCAAATACATGACTTACTGTTATGTACTACAAACAGATCGCAATATTTACAATAGCCTGGTTACTCGCACGGTAAGTACTACACTACCGATGCCTGCCACACAAATACATACATAGTCCAATACTATTATGTAATAACACCATATACAAGAGCACGATGAATGTTTTTAACTTAACATCTGTCGGCTCATTCTGTAGCTCTGAACATAATAGTAAATACTATTATGTAATGTAAGCTACAATATTTTGCATGTATTAGTTATCTTAGAGCCAGGTAAATTTATTCAATTCTTTCAAAAAAATAAATAAATAAATAAAAATAACTGGTATAATCTTGCAAAATACATACAATAGTTTTTAAAATACATGAGTATTTTAAAAATAACCATTAAATTACTCATGTATTTTTATAATATATATCTGGTTATTAATTGGATCTTTAATTTAATCAATTATTAATTAATTATTATTATGATTATTATTATTACATTTAATAGATTTTTGTGTAACGATCATGTTTACATTGTTTAACTATCTACTGGTAATTAATTATTAAGGTGTTATTTAGTTTCTGGTGTCATATTACAGTAATCATGTTTATGTTTAGTTGTTAAACGCTTCGTATGTTCTGACACTATCGTCTATACACATAGCCTATTTTTTCTCCAGCGAATCTGTTACTTTGCTTTACTGTTATCTATTTCTTCTATTTCCTCTTATTTTTCTCTCTATTTCTTACTATATTTCTTCTACTTTTCTATTGTATTGCTGACATAAAAAGATTAACAGGATGTAATTAATGAAATAAAAATGTATTATAAATTCAAATTTGAAAAATAAATAAAACAGCTTATCATCAATTTAAAAAATGATACAATAAGTATTTACAAACTATGATCATGAGATTTTAATCTTTTTAGTCAGTATTAAAGTCTTAGTTAACTTTTTCCTTATAAAATGGAGATTTCATAAACTGTTGGTCATCAAATAAATGTTGGCCTGTTTTACGTTACTACTTGAAATTTCTATTTTATAATATAATAAATATTATTTGTTAATTTTTTTTTAATTTATTTTTTTTATGCTCCCTATTTATAATGTTTTTTCTTTTATTTGCTTCTATTACAGTTGTAACAGAGTAAGACACACAATGCTGTTATGTGTAATTCTGATATGTTGTGTTTTCTTCTTAATTATATTATATAATTATACAGTTTTCTCATTAATTAGTTTATTATATTATGCAGTATTAATTAATCTGTGCTTTTCAGCCAGATTATAAAGTAAGATACAGTAATGTTTTGAAGTAACATACACTAACATCAATCTCAATGATGTGTTTTGAAACTTATATAGATGATAAGTCAAATAATCAATTTTGAAAGAATAGAGTGGCATTTGTTGCAGTAGGATTAGTTCCTGTTATGATAATGATAATTAATATTATTATCAATTAATTTAAAATGTTTTTTAAGTTTTAACTTAATTATTAAATTTTTTTTTTATTTAGTAAAATATTATTTACCATATATAAAAATGTTTGCTACATTTTAAAATTTTTGTTATTATTATGACAAACGTGTAATGTTAAAACAGAAAATGTTACCATTTGTTATCTTTTTTTCTTAATTACCATACCGATTTACCATACCTCATTTCGGTTGCAATAATTGTAATAATTATACCTCATAAAATAACAATATTGTTGTTGTTATTATGTGTTTGTTATCGTTCAGAAATAAGTTCGTTCTTCCAACTGTTTGTTATGTTTCAACCTGTTATAATTTTTTCTTTTTTTGTTCTTGTTTTCTTACCTGTTTATAGGATAGACGGGTGTATTTGTTGACTAATTAAGGAAGTTTTTAATCTATCTTAGTTTATGCGAGGTGGCAAAAAATTATTGTACAGCTTAATCAAAACAACTATAAATAAATGAAATTATAAAAATATAGTCACATATTAAAAATAACAATTAAATTATTAATTGAATTAAACATTAAATATGTATTTTCTTACTAACACAATTCAATGAAAATTTTTACTAAAACTTTTCTTTGATTGACATATTAATCTTATATTATCTGCCCACTTGGTCCAGTAATTCTCATTTCTGGACATTCCAATAACAATATATCTGGCTCAATTAAATAACATAGCCTGCTTAATATTGTTTTATGCTTCTGAAGAAAACTGTCACTATATAATTAACTTAAAATCTTGAATAGTAAGTAGTAAGAAAAAAGGTTTGGCAACTAAAGAAGTAAATGAAATAAACTCACATTACTCTTATTTAAAACATATATTATTTTAATTATAAATATATTTTTTTATATACGTAAAATATCACGAGCAATACATTTAACAAAAATATCATTCAGATATGATTATATTCTATAATTCTGACATTATTATAGAAGAATTGTAGGATATTATGATATTCTTTATTATTAGAAAATAATTTTTTTTATTCTAAATTATATTATTACCAAAATTAAACTACCATTCAGCTCGATTAGCGTACAATAATTAATAATTATAGTTATTTATCTCTACTCAATATAAAAAATAATTTTTTTTTCTTTAATATGAATATATTCAGGTATAGATTAAAACTATAGGTTATTTTTAATTTATAATCATTTATGTTATCAACATTTCTTTCTATTTTTTGAACAGCAAAGATAAAATAATAGTACAATTAGTTATCAATGACTATATTTAAATATTATCAAATTAAACATAAATTAAGTATAAAAAGAAACAGTAATGATTATAAGAAAAATGCAATTAAACCTAATCTGAGATCATACTGTTTATAAAACATATATTTATTTTATTCAAAGATTTTTAGTACTAATGTGACAATTTTTATGAAAAAAAAATGTAACTAACCAGTTCTAATTTTTAATTTAATAATGAAGCTGTATTATCGTGTCACCTTAAGCATAACAAACTTATATGCCATTTTGTTCTTTCAAAATTGAATATTATTAATAAAACCTATTGATAGTTAAAATAGCAGACTGACACCTTGTGCAGGACAACCTACCATAGTTAACATCCTACAAAAGGATGTAATAGGGAATTCATTTATTATTCATTATCGATAATTCAGTACAGTGATAAATATTATGATAAAACAATTTCTGATATCGAACTGAATTATATAAACAATGTAGATTTAGAAATCTATATAATAACAATAATTATTGTTATATATTATTACTTATTTGAAAACGATTAGACAAAATTCATTATACTGTAGTAATGCAATATAGTACATGCTGCACAAAATATTTTGGCAATCAACTGCACAAGAATCAGACTGCTATAAGCTATTTTATTATATCGCTGTCATGCAGTAATACTTATAATTTAGCTTTACATTTTTAATTTATGATAATAGTTTGCATAATGTTTCAATAGTATCAATATTAACTTAGATCACATATTTAATCCGCCATGATACAGTAATTTATAATAAGCATACAAACTTTCCTCTAAACATTCTCCTAGGTGTAACAATTCATGTTCGTTTGATTGTCTCCGACTGTGTTATCCCATAATTTTTGTTTATTTTTTTTTGCCATATTTGTACGTAATTTATTATTAAGATAATTAATTATTATAATTTATAGAGATTTTTGTAAATTATATTAATTATTTCAGTATACAAGTTATTCACCTGTTTGTGTTCAATTCATGTATACGGCTCAGCATTTCTTATGTTAAGGAAATAAATAAATTATTATTCTGTTCCTTTTGACCAAATATTTTTGGGTAATAATTATAATTAATTTTATACATAATTATGATTTCTTTAAAAAAATAATTATTAAAAATTTGATTTTTCTTTGAATAATGTTAATTCTTTAATTATACGATACAATATTACTCTTAAATCATCTTTTATTTATTTATTTATTTTATATATCTAATGTAATTTATGGTATTTTGAATTGATTCAACAATAAGTTGTATCCTTTTTCTTTTTTTTGTAAGTTCCTTATTGTACACAATATGGCATATTAATATAATTTGTGTTCTCTGATGTATCCAAAAGTGTGTCTGTAGCTAAGTATGAGTGTGAGTTTTTGTTCCAGAGTATAGGCCTACTTGTGTAGAAATCTATCCTGTTTAGAAATAAATTTACTGTCTAAAAAAAAATATATTTAAAATAATAAAAAAAAAAAAACCATAATTATGTTTATCAAATGTTTAACCAATGTAATGAAATTTGTTTAAAAACATTTATCAGGAAAAAGTTATTAATATCGATAACTCAAAGTACAACATTTAGATATATAACATATATTTTATATTTAAGCCGAAATTGAATGTTTGGAAAGAAAAATTTAAGAGAATATTTTTATATTTCATTTGGCACAAATAAAATTTATTCTTTTGGCATAAGATTTTGTATTAGATATTTATTACAATTATTATAATTACTATTAATTATTATTATTACGATTATTATTATTATCATTATTGTTATTATTATTTATCTACTTTCTTTTTTTTTATTGAAAAAAACATATTTCAAAAAATGGAACAACCCAAAAAATATGTTGTGTAGTAATATTATTGATGTATTGAAAAAATAAAATATGAAAAATAATTTTTTTGTAATTATTTAATTTAAACAATTTCCAGTATTTTTTTTTTGTCTTCCCTCATTTGACTAATTTGATACAGCTCTCAAAGATTCCCAATCTAGTTCCAGTAGTTTCATTTTGGTCCTTAACAATTACATCTCCTACATTCTTAACAATTTGTTTTACATAATCCTAACATTGCCTGCCTGCATATATATTTCCATCTATTTATCTCTCCAATATCAAAGCGATTATTCCAGGATGCCTTATATGTGGCCTATAAGTCTGTCTCTTTAACTATATTTTTCGAAATGCTTCTTTTTTCATCACTTTTTCATTTGTCACTTTATCCACCCATCTAATTATCAACATTCTTCTACAACACTGCAATTTCAAAAGCTTCTACTCTTTTCTTCTCAGGTATTTCGATTATCCAAGTTCCACTTCCATATAAAGCTATGTACGCTCCAAACATATACTTTCAGAAATGTTTTCCTTACATTTAAATTAATTTTTGATGTAAGCAAATTATATTTCTGACTGAAAGTTCGTTTCGCTTGGGCTATTTGGCATTTTATATCGCTCCTACTTTGTCTATCTTTAGTAATTCTACTACCAAAATAACAAAGTTCTTCTATTTCCGTAATCTTTTCTCTTCCTATTTTTATATTCAGTGGTCTATCTACATTATTTCTACTACATTTCATTACTTTATTTTTGTTCTTGTTTATTTTCATTCGATAGTTCTTGCATAGGATTTCATCTGTGCCATTCAATGTTTCTTCTGAATCTTTTTTACTCTCTGCTAGAATTACTATATCATCAGCAAATCGTAGCATCTTTGATTTTCCACCTTTACTGTTACTCCAGATCTAAATTGTTCTTTAACATCATTAACTGCTACTTCTATGTAAAGATTAAAAAGTAATGGTAATTTGGAACACCCTTATCAGACTCCCTTTTTTATTACTGCTTCTTTCGTAAGTTCTTCGATTATTACTGTTTCAGTTTGGTTGCTCCAAATGTTAGCAATTGTTCTTCTATCTGTTTGCTTAAATCCTAAATATTCTAAAATGCTAAACATTTTATTCCAGTCTACATTATCAAATGCCTTATCTAAGTCTATAAATGTTATGTATGTTGTTTTTTTTTCTTTAATCTTCCTTCTAGTATTTTCTTTATGATATTTTAATATTTAACATGCTGATAACTTCAGCAATGACAAATTACCTCTATAATTAATTTTTTTTTTTATGTTATTAATTTAGTACTATACAAACATATTGAACAGGAAGGATAAATAAAAAATAAAAAAATAAAAAATAAATGGAAACAAGAAGATGTATCGATCAAGATGGGCTAACTAAATAAGAAGGGCTGAGATTCTGATGACACAGTAATTTGAGTTCTCTTAACAGTGCAATTTTTTTTTTTTTTATTGGCAATAAAATTAAAAAGACTGCAACAAGTTAATCTTCAAGTTTGATATTTTTTAATGAAAAGATAAAACTTTAATTTAGTCATGAGAAGAATAAGTCAATAAAAACCATGTACCATAAACATGGATCATCTCTATTAAATTCTGCTGGCAGCAAAAATAAATGTATTATATAAATGCAAAATGTCAGATAGTGAGAGTAATATCAAATACAAGTTTTAGCATCCAGTAAATAGTTCGTTTATAATTAAAAAAAAAAATTACCCTCAATAAAATTCTGAGAAAACACTTATATGTCAAGAAAAGCACCAAAAACACTGTCCTTGTAATAAGAATGAAATGCAATTTTTTTTTTTAAATTTTGTTTCATGAAATTCACTACAGAAACTCAAAGCTTGTGCATAGGAATATGAAATGTCATTTTTGTAGCTGAATGTAATTTTAAACTGTTTATCAATACCACATACATTAAGCTGAAGTATGAGAAAAAAAGATAAAAAGTATTACAATAAATTACAATTTAAATTACTGGAGTTTTATAACAATTACGTTAGGGGGAAAAAGATATGTTTTACTATTTATTCTTTTTGTATTTATAATGAATTCTTCTTATTTTCACAATATTTTATATTTCAACTAGGGTTACTGTAATTGATTTGACTATTATTTTCTGCCTTTCCCAGTAGAACTTATATTCGTCATTAGTTTTTTTTTTTTTTTTGAACCTCCGGAACCACAGTTAATATATCTTCAGAGGATGAAATGAATGAATTGTAGCATGTGTGTAAGATGCCATGCCTGACCAGGGTTTGAACCCGGAACCTCCGCATGAAAGGTTGAGACGCTACCACTTCGCCACAGAGCCCGGCATTCATTATTAGTTAACTACAATCATAGTTAACTAGAGTGGCAATGTAGTTTTTTTAGTGACAATAATAGACAAATATAAATTCTGCTAGGAAAACAGGGTATTATACTCTAATTAATTATAATAATGCTACTTTATAAAATATAGAAATACAAATATTGTGAAAATTTTAACTTGGTCAGCCAGACTATGTTAGTTTGAATTTAGTATTAGGAAATTCACAAAAGATGATAGAAAATATTTGGTTTAACAAATAGTATATGAGAAATAATGTGATACTGACCTATGCTAAAATTAAGAATAATGCAAATAATTATTCTTAAACAAAGATCATTAGAAAACCATAAAAAAGATTGGGTGAAAATGAAAATAAAAACATTATATATAAAGGACAACCAGATAAAAAAATATTTTGCTGGCCTCCGTGGCAAGAGTGGTAGCGTCTCGGCCTTTCATCCGGAGGTCCCGAGTTCAAATCCTGGTCAGGCATGGCATTTTCAAATTTTCAAACACGCTACACATCATTCATTTCATCCTCTGAAGATATACTTAACTGTGGTTCTGGAGGTTAAACAAAAAATAATAATTTTAATCTACACTTAATGCTTAGCGAACACTTTTTAACATAAAACTTGAATACAATAATCCAAAAAAACAAAGGCAAGAATATAAAAATTAATTAAAAAATAACATGACAGACTTAGTTGGAAATTATAAATACTAAAATACAAAACAAAACCAGAAAATATCTAGTGAAAGGGAACAAAAATGATATATTTCATGACAAGAGTAATTAATTTAGCAAAAAACACAGAATTTATCAAGTGAAGGATTAAAACATAATATACAAAATTGGAAAACTGGGAAAAATGTAGAACATAATATAATAAAATCAGAAAAACACTTTCATCACTGCTGAATAAAAACAAGAACATGCAAGATATTTAACAGTGGAAATTATAAGGAAAACAATACATCAGCAACAAAACAATAAAAATAAAGATAGCAACAAAGAGTAAAAATCAGTTAAAAAATTAAAGAAGAAAAAACTACAAATGTTAGTAATAATATTAGGAAGGACAGAAGATAACCCTCAGATCAAGAATTTTTTTATACTCTTTATAATTATTCTTTTTATATTTATAATATTAATAAAAATTAATGATGGCTATAATATTACTAACCTAGTTATAAAGCACAGAGAAAACATTCATCTATTATCAAATCTTCATAATAGTATGAACGAAAGATCATTTTGCAAATGACTTCAATTTTATAATAAATTATCAGATAGTAATAAATCATTGGGTAATAAACAATTTAAAGTAGCAGTAAGGCAATACTTGCTGGATAAACCGTTATGCAGTATAGATGCATACATCACTACATCACTACATAGACCTATAAACAATAATATTTAGTTGTGTATTATAATTAAATACAGATCTAACTCATTTAATGTCCTATAGATAGGATATTCTTTAATATCATTGATGTATGAATCAATGTTTACTTTGCAGATCAAACAGTTATTAAGAATTATTATAATTGTTATTATTGTTGATTTCAAAATTTAAATTTACGCTTAATGCTTAAACACTTTTTAACAGAAATTTTGAATACAATAATTGAAAAAACAAACGCAAAAATATAAAATTAATTTTAAAAAACATGACAGACTTGGAAAATCAGAAATATTAAAATACAATAACAAAACTAGAAAAAAATCTAGTGAAGGAGAAGAAATATGATATATTTCATGACAAGAGTAATTAATTTAGCAAAAAACACAGAATTTATCAAATGAAGGATTAAAACATAATATACAAAATTGTAAAACTGGGAAAGATGTAGAACAAAATATAATAGAATCAAAAAAACATTTTCATTACTGCTGAATAAAAACAAGAACATGCAAGATATTTAACAGTGGAAATTATAAGGAAAACAATACACCAGCAACAAAACAATAAAAATAAAGACAGCAATAAAAGGCAAAAATCAGTTAAAAAATTAAAGAAGAAAAAAACTTTTTTTTCTTCAAGAGAACTTTTTTTCTTTTCTAGAGAACATCAGTACATCACTAAAGATGATTACCAAGAATGATAGAAAATACTAGGACAAATTTCAAAAACAAGATGTATTTTTTTAGATTTAATTTAATTTGTAGTTTTAAAAAAAATATTATTTTAAATAACAATAAATAAACATTAAGAAAGAAAATAATTGTATTAATAGGAGTAAAAAAAAAATGAAAATGAACCAAGAAAAAATTATACATTAAAAGATTTTGGGACTAACAACTCTCATGCACACTACAATAATGCTACTACTGGAGGTATAATAAAATTCTAATCATGAACTTTCAATAACACAAACAAAAAATCATCAAAAAAGTATACTCATAAACCTTTTACAGGAAGTGTTGGTAAATATGAATGATTTTCATTATGAAGCGTCATTTTCACTGGAATTGGTAAAATTGTATGTTTTTTCTTTCTCTAAAAAGAAAATAATGGTCAAATACAAGAATATGAGAAAAAATCTTATTTGTTAACTAAAATTACGTGAAGTAATTAAAGAAACTACTCTTTAAAATGCTAAGTACAGTTTTACAGTTAAAACATAGAAAATCTATGTAGAAGATTAAAGAAGAATAGAAACTTTAAAGATGCAATTGAAATTTTGAAGTAAAATGTTTAAAATTAATTGAATGCAAATGAGAAATTATTTTAAAAAGAAAATTAGAAAATAAATGATGGAAAATAAAAATTAAAAAGAAATGAAACAACTAATAAATAAATGTATAAATTGTAAAAGTAATAGATAATGTAAATAATCTCCCAACTAATACTGAAAACTTAAGAATTTCTTTGTAAACATATGCAGTAACATAAATTATATTGTACCGAAAAAAATGCCTCCGACACCAAACTGTTGTTGGGCTCAATTGTTGTAAATATGTCAACCAGTTTTAAGAGTGACAAACTTATGACTTCCATAACAGCAACCTTTCTGGTAAAAAGGTTACATTTTCTCTGTCTTTCAAGGAGAAGATTTTAGGATCAAAATCAGTTAGGTGTACCATTTTTTAGGCACTAAATCTCTATATATATGGTCAAGTATTGACTATATTTACTTAACACAAAGAAGCGATGGATAAATTATACAAACTAGTTTTTTTTTTTTTAATTTCCAGATATATCTTCTGAAGGTATATCTTCAGAGGACGAGATGAATGAATTGTAGCGTGTATGAAAAATACCATGCCTGACTGGGATTCGAACCCAGGACCTCTGGATGAAAGGCCGAGATGCTACCACTCACGCCAGGGAGAACAGCTTATAAAAACTAGTGTGTAATACAAGTATTTATGAAAAAGGTGAAGTTCATTCAGACTTCAAAAAGAGTGTTATTGTCATGATCCCAAAGAAAGCAGGAGCAGATAAATGTGAAGAATACAGAACATTTAGCTTAACTACTCATGCATCAAAAATCTTAACTAGAATTCTGTACAGAAGAATTGAGAGGAGAGTGGAAGAAGTG
>JAAAKQ030000001.1:779980-790474 GCA_010016005.3 Zanna intricata | reverse complement strand
ATAAAAGGTTCAGGTAACTTAAATGAAGTTATTCAATTGAAAGTTGATATTTATAAATTAATACAACAATATGGTTTCCCAATAATAGTACCATTTCTTCTTCTGAACATAATTCTTTCATTTCTTCAAATCAAGAACAGAATTTACGTACTTCAGGAGTTTTTTTGCAATAACTCTTCAGATACGCTACTTTTCCAAATCACTCATAATAATGATTATAAAAAACACACTAAAAGAAATATTCTGTCCATTATAGCAGGTGTGTTTGATCATTTAGGACTCATTGCTCCTATTGTTTTCTTACATTAACATTTTGTGCAATTGTTGCGGCAACTTAAAATTAATTGGGACAAAATATTACCCAACACATTACTAACATAATGGCTCAATTTATAACAATCAGTTGCATTTGACTGAATCAGTTAAAATTAATCATTTCATTCAAGGCTAACATTGATAGTAGAATTAATTCTATTCAAATACATGGATTCTCTGATGCCTCTGTAAAAAGCCATGACTTACATCTATATACAAACTGTATACACCAGCCATACATCTTCTAATTTACTTTGTTCTAAATCAAAATTAGCACCCTTAAAACAAATTGCACTACCAAGACTGAACTTTGTGGTTGTTTAGTACTTAGTTGTTTATTATTAAAGTAGTTACTGCCTTAAACATACATTTTGATGAGATATACACAGATTCTACAATAACACTATACTGAATTCATGGACAATAATTTAATTGGGAAGTATTTGTCAGCAATAGAATTTCTGGGAATTAGAAAAAATACTTTAAATGCTAACTGGCATTAAGTCAATCCAGCAGATATATTGTCTAGAGGTTGTACATCAAGTAAATTACTAGACATGTCACTTTGGTGGCATGGCCCTCAATTGCTTTCACAATCTTCTTTCCATTGGCCAGAAGATAATATTACTTTTAATAATTGTAATTTGAATTCCAAATGTTTAATAAAAAAAGCGATAAAATATAGTGACTTCATTTTTATCTACTATTCTATTTGATTACACAGAACAATTTTCTTCACTACACACTTTAAGTTGCACATATAGTTTCTGTTTTAGATTTTTTCTTAATGATAAATCACTTAAAAGAGAACGAATCATTGGTTTCCTAACTACAAAGGAATTAAATCATACTTTTAACTTTTTATTAAAAAATACCAACATATGTATTTTAGTAATGAAACAAATAATCTTAAAAACAATCAAACTATAAATCACAGCAAACTTATATCACTTGATCCACTTTGCAATTTAGGCTTACTTCGTGTAAGAGGTAGATTACAACACTCTTTTTTACATTGCCATGTTAAACATTGTCTTATTTTTACATCCAAATGCAAATATTACAAAAGTGTTTATTAATGCTGAGCATTTGCATCTTTTGCATTCGGGTGTTCAATTCACACATTATTCTTTACATCAGAAATATTGAATTATAAATAGTAAGAGAATTATTTCATCTATCACTCATAAATATATGATTAGCTTTTCATATAACACAGAAAGCCAGTTACAACAGCTTGGTCAGTTACTATCTTCCACAATTATTCCATCCCGACTAGTCTCTATACGTGCGTAGCAGATCACGGTAGTCCAATTATGATTTGTCATGGTGAGCAGAGGTCTAAGACCTGAAGTAAATCTTATAAAGCACTTTTTATATGTCTCGCTACTAAAGCTATATGTTAAGAATTAGTTTCTGATCTGACTTCACAGTCATTTATAGCAGCACTTAAATGATTTATATCAACTAGGGGTATTTCCAATCAAGTCTTTTCTGATAACGATTCCAACTTCCGTTGCAACAAAAATATACTTTATGATTTGTATCAATTTTTAAATTCAGAAAAACTAAAAATAATCAGACATTCAAGCATTCACAATTACACAGGGTATAACCTGTTCATTTATTCCTCACTCTTCACCCATTTTGGTGGTTTATGGGAGAGTCCAATCAAAAGCACTAAATTTCATATGTGTCATGTTATTGGACAAAAAATAAAATCCTTAATTGTGAGGAATTATATACAGTTTTAACACAAATTGAAGCCTGTCTCAATTCTCATCCTATCTTCGCTATTTCAATAGATCATAGCGATCCAAAATTCTATCTCCAGGACGCTTCCTCATAGGATGTCCACTCACTTCTTTGCCTGAACCCAATTGCTAAAAAATTAAAATTAATCACTTAGGCTGTTGGCAATTAATCTAAAAATTTATACAATCTATCTGGAGACAATGGTCTAAGGACTATCGACAGCAATGCAATAAATGGTGTTTTCCATCTTGTAATTTTTGTATAGGAGATTTAGTATTTGCTACAAACTAAAATTCCTCACTCATGCATTGGAAACATGGGATTGTAACCCAAGTTTACCCGGGCTCTGACAACCTAGTAATGGTTGTTGATTTGCTTATAGATTATGGTCCATTAAGAAGAGCTCCATTATCAATCTCAAGTGATTGATTTAAATAAATAAAATTTTTAAGTCATATTTTTTGCTGATTTAATTATTTCTATATTACTGTTGTCATTTCATTTGAATTATATTCTTATATTATGACTGTTAACGTGCTCATAAATATTGTAATAATATTTACACCTTAATCTATACGAGGTATGTGAGAAAAGTAATGAGATTGATAACTGCGGGCGATCTGGCAATGCTGTGTCTACCGGTCTGTGCTAAACCGGTTTGTTCATCCCCTCCACATGCTTAGAACGAGTTTCAATTCTGTTCAGCCAACACATCATTATTTTCAGTGCCATCAGTGAAGTTGTGTTTTTGTTGTGTGTTATGAAAATGGAGCATCGGAATTTAGAGCAATGTTGTGCAATCAAGTTTTCTGTTAAGCTTGGGGAATCTGTGAGTGTGACCTTTAAAAAGTTGAAACAGGCTTATGGGGAACATTGCTTATCAAGAGCACAAGTTTTCCGCTGGCACAAATCATTTTTGGAAGACCAAGAACACATTGAAGATCAACTTCGCTCAGGGAGACCTTCAACTTCAAAATCTGATGAAAACATTGAGTGTGTGAGGATTCTTGTGAGATCAGACTGTTGTTGGATGATGAGTGAACAGTTAAATTTAAACACTTTCATTGTACATGAAATTTTGAGATGATTTGGACATGCGGAAGGTTTTTGCGAAATTGGTGCCAAAAAACCTCACAATGGAACAGAAGGACAACCGAAGAAACGTGTGCGTTGATCTTCTTGAGGATTGACAATGACTAAGGATTCTTCAATTGTGTGATCACACATGATGAATCCTGGATATTTGAGTACGATCCTGAAACAAAGCGGCAAAGCGAAGATGGCACACTCTGTCATCTCCTCGACCAAAAAAAGTCGAATGAGCAAATCAAAGATCAAAACCATGCTGATTTGCTATTTTGACAGTTGGGGTATCATACATAAAGAATTTGTTCCTCCAGGACAAACTGTCAACCAAGTGTTTTACAAAGGTGTCATTGAAAGGCTCAGGAAAAGAGTGATTCGCATGAGACCAGACATTGCAGACAAGTGATTGCTTCATCATGACAATGCCCCATGTCACAACCATTTTCATCAGTGAATTTTTAACATCAAAATGCATTCCTACGGTTCCTAACCTCCCCTCCATATTCACCTGATTTGAGTCCTTGTGACTTTTTCCTTTTCCCAAAATTGAAACATGTCTTAAAAGGACGTCATTTTGGAACTCTGGAAAATATTCAAAAGACCGTGACCAACCAGTTAAAAGCCTTACCAGTTGAAGCCTTCCAGTGTTGTTACCAGGCGTGTGAACGACGACTCCGCCGGTGAATATCTGACCAAGGGAACTACTTTGAAGAAGATAATATTGTTGTTCGAAAAAAATAACAACTTTCGTAAGTAAACAGCCAATCTCATTACTTTTCTCACACACCTCGTATTTGTATTAATTTAATTATGATTTCACATCTATATTATACATTATACGATTGATTTATATATTAGGTGCAATAAGACAGTCTTTATTATTTAAGATTAATGTAAATTTAATTTTAAAATGAATTTTAATTGCACATTAAAAAATATTCAATTATATTATTTATTTAAGCAATATGCTGATTATTATTATTCACAATACTATTATGAGCTTTTTAATTAATTTATTATACATTTATACGAGTACTATTAATATATCACAAATGAATATAAGTACAATTTCAATTAAACATATAACAATTTTATTATATTTACAAATAATTTATTCACAATTAAACTAGTTATTCTGTTGAAATGCAACATTATGGATTGTATCATGTATGTCACTTATTGTAATTGCAAAAATCATACAATTTTTGGCAGCAGGTATGTGCATGAGACAAGTTTAATTTCCTCCTTTTTTTTTTTGAAAAATAAAAATTTGCACTTTTTTATCTTACTCTTCATAAATTTTCATCCTTTCTTTTATTCTTTATAAATTCTCACTTTTTTTGTTACTCCTATTAAATGAATTTGTAAAATGCTCTATTATTTGTAAGTCTTGTTAAATTCTTCAAAGATTCAACATGTGTTATTATGAATGTATACTTAATATAATAATGTTATGTACATGAATTACAAGTTCAACGATTATAATAAAATTTATATTATAAACAAATTAAAGACTTATTTATTTGACGGAACCAGCCAATAATATAATATTTAGAATAATTAAAACTGAGGTATTGAACCAAGGCGGCATATTATTCTACACTGGTTATCACCTCAAATTCCAATTACAGTATACAATCACAAAGCATCCTGATTACATCGTAAGCAGATCTTTTAAAAAATATACTCTAATGCTAATAAAAACAGCCAACTACTATGTTTTAAAATAAGTATGATGACTCACTCATTTTACAAGTTCAATTTTCTAGATGTTCACTCAAAAATAATTGAAACCTGGTCAAAAACCAGGACAATAAAAGAATGAGGACATCCACAAAAACACTACTTACATTGTTACTAAATATCAGATCATTCAAGTTTAAAAGTACACAAACTGAAAAATATTTGATACGTTAACTTGACAAATAATAAAAATAATTATTATTATTAGTAGCTAGCAATATTAATACTAAATTGTTGACGTATGATCTTAATAGTTTTTATACAACAAACATTAATATGCATATTTCCAAACTTAAGAATACGATTCCTAGCATCCCCTTGTAATGCATATTAGTGTTAGGAATGGTCAAAAGTCTTGATGTATTGATAACATAAATTGTGTGTATTTAATAAATTTCATAAAGCTAAACAGTAAAAGATTAATTTACCTTCTAATTCTGGATGCATAGCAGGCAAATGTTCATGAATATGAACAGGTCTTGTGACTACCTCACGACTTCCAGGTTTTAACAAATTAAGATGATTTTCTCTTTCAATTGGATACTTTGGTATTTCTTTTGGAAATGGAACTGATGGTACATTTTCGACATATTCTTCCAATTCTGATATGCTAATGCCCATATCCCGAAATGCCAAGCCAAGATCATGTAAAGTTGGATCGGTATGACCGACTGTAACAGTTAATAAAATTGAAATACATATCACAAAATGTTTCTACAACCATATTTAAAATAAATTGAGTTGATGTTATTTTTAAAACAACTTACTCTGCGATTAGCTTTATTGATACAGTTGGTAATACTATAATGAAAATGACATAATGGGAAAAAACGGTTTGAAGTGAAAGTATAGAAATGGGGGAACAATTTCAAACAAGTAACACCATCCACAAACAAAATAAGACATACAAAATTATTACTGAAATAGTATTAATTCTGTTTACTAATCTTTTTCAGAATTAATCAAAACTTTTTTATAATTGTGATAACTAATTCTATTTTTATCAAATATAGCCATAACTTTCTTTTAGACTGAAACCAGTTTGAAAAATGTGAGATTAAACAATCATTATAATTTTGCAGATTCAGTTCTGTAATGTTGACATTACCCATTACAGTATTTTACATTGAAACTTTCACTTTCCAGAAAGCTATTCTCACCACTGCAAGATGATTAGTACTTTCTCACCTAGAGTGAGAAAAATCTGAAGTTCCCCGATATAATTTAGTTTCAGCTATCATTAAATTGGAACACTGTTATATAAATATGATTAATATTTGAGTTACAGTTCTACTTTAATTATCGATTTGACCATTTCAGATTTATTGTAAAAATCAATTTTACACAAAGGTCCCGAATAATCTTCACACAACTGCTACATTTCTCTCTCATTCAAAATATGATTCCCATAATTGTATTGGGGTGAAATAATATTGGATAAAATAAAATTTTACTTAAAAAAACAGCGTGTTCATCCACATGATGGAGCAGCACCAACAGGTTTTATTTGTTACACATAAACAGAACTACTACCAAGAATTCTAAGGATAGAGAAATAGAATCCATAATTCCCAGGTAAAGTTATTTATATGAAATTTTACATAAGCAATTTTTAATTTAGCTGTATGGATGATTAACTGGCTGAGATTACCATGAAACTGTTAAAAACATACCAAATTATTCATTTTTAAAAAAAATAATAATAGAACATTGTAAAGGAACAATTTTAATACTAACAAGCATTGAAGTTTCTACATTAAACACATAATAATTTAAATGAAATATAGTATTAATGAAAGATGATGTTAATGAGAGTAACAATACTGAAATAAATAACGAAATTAAAAGGGTGAATACTATTAACATCATACACAAAAACATTTTCTAATAAGATACATGTCATGATCAAGCTAATTGTCATTAGTGTGTATGAAAATGTAATACTTTTCCATCATTTATCAGAATATGATGTTCACGCTTTTAAATAAAAAGTTTCTACTTCTGTAAATTCATGGACAAAGAATAATATACAGAAAACCACTCAAGCTTGGTTTTTGAGGCACCTACCCCAAAATTTATCATTTTCTTTTGTATTAACTGTTACAAATTTTAAACATTCTATTGTATCAGAGATACAGTAATTATACATATTACAATCTAATCTGTTAGGTATTTACTACATATTAATCTATTATCTATAGTTTCTGCAAGGAGTTTTAAATTTGATAAAATTCTGCTCAGTCTTTAGCCAGACTTCAGACCAGCATTTAGGCTTATTGAACAATATGAACTGTAAATAAAAATAAATTTAATTTTTATTTAATATTATATTAGATGCTCTCAATTGTACTGACAAAGATAAGATTTCTTGCTAATATAACCAGCGATTTTAGTCAGAAACTGGATGACCCTAGATGTAATTGTGTAAAAAATCATATCATGAAAGATATTTCTTATTAAGTTAATTTTATCTTTCTATTTTTCAATAATTAGAGACTGCAATCCATAATAATTCAGATTAGCAAGATTGTATTGTGTTTATAAAAATCAAATTCCATTTTTCTTGGTTTATAGAAATTAAACCATATTTGGGATTCACAGAAAATCAGACAAATATATAATGTTTTTTTTTCTTTTTCTCTCAATAATGTGTTATAGTAATAGCTTTGCAGTAATATGGCAGGTGCTGTAAAAATATTAATATACAGTAAAAATGATTAATATTGTTTTGTTTATAGATATCCTGCATCAAGAAATTTTCAAGGAAAATAAATTACTTTACTCTATGTTTATGTTTACAAAACTTAATATTTCTACACATAAAATTTTGACTGATATAGATAAATTTAATGGAGATCATAAGGACTCGCATGTTTCTAAGATCAAAATCACAAATCTACTTAAACTGAAATTTGCATGATGTTGTATTTGTATTAGTTAGTACTTAAAATATCTGTTATATAAATTAGTGATTAAAAAATAAAATCCTTTATGACCTAATGGATCAGCAATGTCTTTAAAAAAGCATCTTAAATATGCTAACAGCAAAATGAATATGCTGGATAAAATGGTTTCCCCCCAAACACAAAGTTAAACAACACTGGGTATTTTACTACATGTCATTGGAGATTATTCATAGTTAATGTCCAGAGCAGTCATTTTATTGATTAAAAAAAAAAAAAAGACCCAGCCATAAACGATCATGTATTACATTGCTAATGGAACAACTGTATTTGTTCTTTTACCTTTTTTTTTTTTTTATACAATTTAGTCTGATAAGGAATACCGATAAAAAAAGATTGACTACTAAGAAATGTTAATAATTATGAATCTTAATAATAATGATTAGAAATCTTAATAATTAGTAGTTCTAGTTGGCAATGAAATGAATATTGAAGCCTTTATTAGTGAATGACCAATCTATCCAGCAAGCTCAATCCGATAACCTTATTTCAAAGGTAGAGACATCTAATTAAATATGTGAAAAAGTTTTTGAAATGGCAGTAGATATATCAGTGCTGATGTTAACTAAAATGTACTCTAAATGCAAAGTTTATATATGCATCTGAAGGAGGCCGATAATTACACTGATAAACATAATTTTTGTTTTCTAACACACGATTCATGATTTTAATTTGTTTTTTGAAATATTTTTTAATTTTTCACGTATATTTAGCATTTTAAGCTCCTATATTGTATTTTATTAGCTCATTTTTTATTGTTTAACTTTGTTAACATAATTTTAAGCTATAAATAAACAATACTAGAAAAGAATCATAAAACAGTCATATATTATGACATCTTATCTAATAATGAAGAAAGCCTTCATGAACAAGATTAATCTTGTCTGTGCAAGTCAAAACATATAGCTGAAAACACAGCTGTGTTGTTTGTATTAAGCACTGGATTTAGGAATGAATTAATTTTGTTCAGTCTTACTGCTGTCTTAAGTTTGTTAAATTGCAGTATCACAATGACTCGAAATTGTGTAAATAACGTGGATGCCTTTTGTTATGTATTTGGCAAGTTTATTACATAATAGAAAAAATATTACACCCTTAATTAAAAAAAAGCATATCATTTATATTTCAGTGTAAAATTGGTTATCAGGATAAGACATTGGGCTCCTTATATACTATACACTAATTGTTGAACTTTCTCAGTACTTTGTTGATGAAAATAATTCGATTTATTATATTTATTTATTTATAAAATTCATAAGGACTGGCGCCTTTTCATAAATTCGTCCAAGTATAGTTTCAAAGTGGTTCTACTACACAACGGTAACAAATATCCTTTGGACACCAATTGTTTATGGTATTAATTTGAAAGAGACATAGAATGAGATGAAAGACATTCTTGAAAAAAAGAGCTTAAAAAAACATAGCTGGAACATACGTGGCAATTTGAAAGTTATAGTTATTTTCTTAGGCATGCAGTTAGGTTATACTAAACACATGTGTGTTCTTTGTGAATGGGACTGCTGAGCTATGGATAAACATTACATTACCAGAGTGGAAGAAACAAGACAACTCCAAATGGAAAAAATATTATTTATGAGCCCTTAGTTGAACCCAAAAAAATATTTTTGCTTCCCTCTCCTTATCAAGCTAGGGATAATGAAAAATTGTGTAAAAGCAATGAAGAAGAGGATAGTCCTGGATTTTTGTACGTCAGGCAGAAATTTCCGAATATAAGTGAAGAAAAAATTAAAGAAGGAATATTTGCTCATCCTCAAATAAGAGAGTTGGTAAAAAAATTATATATTTAACTCAATGTTAAACAATAGAGAAAGTGCAGCTTGGGCTTCATTTAAAGACGTTTGCAAATATTTTCTCAGCAAACAAAAAATTACCATGATACTGTTAATCAATTTCTTACTTCATACAGAGCTATAGGATGTAATATGTCTTTGAAAATACATTTCCTCCATTCACATCTGGATTTTTTCCTGGACAACCTCATGGACGTAAGTACGAACATGGTGAACATTTCCAACAAGACATTTCAGTGAAGGAAAACTACTATAAAGGGAAATGGAATACTAACATGCTAGCCGATTACTGTTGGACATAATTCGGGATGTGCCTGAGGCTATTTATAAAAAAAAGCATCAGTGAAATCATTCTATCACGGTATGGCCACAAAAAATTATACATTTTACAGATTTTAACTAAATTTTCCTTTAATTTTTTTCAATTTTAGGTGTAATTTATTTAAAAATAAGGGTGAAAGAAAAATTATATTTATACATCTGTAATGTAAGCAAAACAGCAATTCACACTTAGAGAAACATTAAAAAAATTGTTTTGTTTATCAGTGGCCAATATGTATAAAATTAGTCTGTAGTCACTAATGTATGAATTTCATATTATCAACCAACAATAAATCATAATAATCTGCACTTTTTGGTCCCTTTTCCCAAATGATTCTCATAGTTATAATGACTAACACTGGTGGGAGGAATTTGGTCTAAAATACTGTGAAAAATTTGTTTCTGTTTAATGCAACAGGTCCTGTTATACGAGGGACATTTCATAAATATTGCACAGGTTGGTACCACTGCGGGATAGATGACGCTGCAACAATGAACAA
>JAAAKQ030000001.1:759409-773062 GCA_010016005.3 Zanna intricata | reverse complement strand
CACTAATATAAAGACACATCTGCAAATACATCTGAATGCTTGCACGCATGCGTACACACACACACACACACACACACTCATACATACAAAATAACTAAATTAGAACTTAAAATATTTTTATCTTACATGTATGATCATCGTACGTACATAACATTTATATACAAAATACAATCTATACATAAAAATTTACATTATTTGTATATATGTATATATATACTAAAGTGTCTGTAACAACGTAATATAAAACAATATATTTATTTATATATATATATTTTTTGTTTATTTAGTATACAGTATATATATATTTATTTAATATTATTAAAAATACTTTTATTAAGTATACAGTAATTCTAATATCAATACTGATTTTTTTTCTTCGTAAATCTCAGCCTTAAAAACATAAAAATGTCCTTATTATAACAGTATATACATAAAATATACACTTATTTGAATATACCTTTCATTACTTAAATATTAATAAACTCTTGATTAACTGGGATAATTTGAAACCTTACTTTAAACAGTTAAATGCATCCATCTATAATCTAGTTTAGTATGAAACATTAAAAAATGAAATAAAAATAACAAAGACAATGGTTTGTATTAGTATCAAAGAACCCAAATGAACTGTTAAAGTTCACAATTAAAATCAATCATAAGTGCAAACCATATTTTTGCCTGATGAAATTACATACAAATCTTTATAAAGAAAATATGATAAAAAATTTCTTAATAAATAATAATAATTTTAGCTACAAAACTAATCCAGTTTTATTGATCACTTACTCAAGCCTAGTAAACATTGATTTCAAAAAAGAGAATCAACACTGATAATTTATTGCTCCACACCTTGATCAGTAAGAATAAATCTATCAAAATACACAGGAAGGGGGATGTGTCCACTAGTACAATTTACAAACATTTCAAGTGGTTCAAATCTTTATGACTAATCTTCACGTAGATACAAAATCACTAAGAGTACTAATTAACTGTAACAATTTTTCCAAATTTTCAACCAAGTAGAAAGTAAATAATATGAAAAATTTTAAAATAATAAAAATCGAATTTAAAAATATGATTAAAAATAAATAAAATAGGAAACTTACTATTTTACTGAATATATATATTTTATAAAAATATTATAAGATCCTGATATGATAATTTAAATGTAAAATAAATTAAATTAGGGAAATTTCTGTTTACTATTCGGTCAGTTACAAGTAACTTGTACATGTAAAGGTAAATAATAAAGTGAACTCAAAAATGTTACTGTAGAAAATTATAAAGTTTATCAAATTAATAGTTTCATTTTTTAACTCTTATAAAATTAAGTTTTACACTTAGATTATGAAAAAAAGACACAGTTTGATAACAATATAAGAAGAAACTCAAATAAATTCACATTTTATACCATTTTGTATGTCTAAGTAAGTTACTGCAGTCCAGCAAACGAAAGAAAATAAATTACAATTTTTTAGTCTGTGGACCCCTTAATTTCTAGATCTTTTCCTTCCTAATGTATTTGTTGGGAGTTTTGAAAAACCTTTTATTAAACCTCTACACTTTTCAATCTTCAGCTTTATAACAATATAATTAACAAAATTAAAATGAACATTACAGATTGAATTTCCATCATTCCAGAAGCAAAGCTAAAGAGGGGTTCAACCAACAAGAAAAAACACAAACTAAGATACTTGATGGGAATTTTTTTAAACTTCAACTCCTTTCCAAAATTTATTTTAAAAAATCCAACAAGATTGCATAAAAAATGAATTATTTGATAATATTTATTTGTAAACTATTGGTTTAGTGAACTTCTTTCTGTATATGTGTATACATTTATTATTATTATTATTTTTACCATCAATATTAATTTTTGTGCAAGTTTTACTTAGGAAAACTTATATATGAAATAATTTTTTAAAAATACTACATCTAATGGGTTCCTAAAATGCTGTAATATGGAGTATTGTAGATACAGATTCATTCTGTACTGATACTGATTCAAAATATCTTACAGTATACTTTTTGTAAGGTAAAACACATATTGGCAAATTTATCCTTTTAACAAATAATTCAAAAGACATAACGTTTCATTTCTTAATGAACGAAATAATCAATACATAGAATTAGGAGCGTTTAGTTTTACTACATAGGTGTACACCTATCTTACTAGCCTTTGGCTTTTGTATTAGATATTTACTACCGATAAATAAAAAGGGAGAGACAGGTACACTTACTGTTAGCTACCAATTTACACAAAATTAAAAAGTAGGCCATTTTTATGTATCAACATTTAATTATATAGCTACCACAAAAGTATTCATATATTTAGGCCTAATAAAAGCACTTAGTCTGATGCAATTCACACAGACCATCACTATTTTCAACATTTTTTTTAATTTACGTATAAAATAATAATTAAGAAAACAGAATGTACAAAGTGGATAAAAAATAAAACTAATATTAAAATAGTTATTGTCATTTTTTAATGAATACTTATCCCGTTAACGAAAACAATGAAATTATATACATATAATTTTTTAGGCCATGTCATCGCTTACTAATTCATAGAGATGGGTTGATAGCACACAACCTAAACAAAGTATACAGACTTTGATTAGGATGTATGTTAAACAAAAACAGAGGTTAAAAAAAATTTGAAAACTAGACATTTTTTGTAAAAATTCTGTAAAAACAAAACCTAAATTTATAGTAGATATATTAATTTATCATCCAGAATCAATTAATTTGATTTGATATTACAAGCAAGGGTGGAATATAAAAAAATTAAACAACTCACAATATCTTTTATCTATTTTGTGATTTTTTTAATGTGTATTTTGAAATGACATGTTTCAGAAAATTTATTCTGTTATCAATTTATGTGTCGAAGTACTTCAAAAATTCCTGTTGGGGGAGAGAGGGTTAAAACATTTCCTCTCCGATCTGATGATGTAAAATATATTCCCAAATATATCATCACATTAATATAATCATTAATGAAATTTCATAAACGGTTAAGGATAGAGTTAATTTTTTATTTTTCACATTACTTAGATATCATATTCATTAAAAGATAAGACTAAATTAAAATACATGAAGCTGGTACGCTCATGTATTCCCTGAGTACTATTAGAGATAGAATGTAAAAAAATTTAATATTTTTTTATATAAGAGGTAAAAAAAAAAAATAAATAAATAAGAAAAAAGACAACAAAAAGATAAAAACTGGAAAAACAAAAATTGAACTTAAATTAATTGTCAAAAACCTCATGGAAGTTTCATTTTTTAACACAAGGCACAAAATTCATAGAAAATTGAAAGCTATCGTCTGTTTGCTTTATCTATATAAATAAGCCTTTTCATAAAAAAATTAGAACATCCCAGGTTGATCAAGAGTCAAATTAAGTAACATGATAATATTAACTTAAATTGGAAGGTAAAACCAGTTTAATAGCTCACAAAAGATATTCCAGCAAGTACAATTTTAAAAATAATAGAAAAATGAAGATTGCTTACTTTATAATCTCATAAATTTAACTTTTCAAATAACCTGAGAGTTGCAGATAAACAAGATAAATTTTACTATCAATACTAAACAGTTTTACAAAACATTAAGACATCTGCATTGTTTCATAATTAATTAATCTTAAGAAATTCTTCTATAAGTAACACACAATATCACTGAAGGACGGTGAGGTAGTCCAAATTTCATTATTCTTGCACAACTCAGTAAAATAATATCTACATACAATTTCTTTTACGTGTCTTTTTGAATTTTAAACATCTTTTTTACGACTGAATTTTAAACATTTTCAGATTTATAAATCTAAATTAGCATAGCCTTATAAAGTGAATTATTGAAATTTTTCTAACATCCTTTCACATATAAAAATAATATTTTACAATCGCAAAAGCAATTTAATTGATAGTTTTATCTTTCTGTGAAATTCTGAAACAGTCTTCAATGTTCAATATTTAAGCAGAAGTTATTTAAATTCTAATTATTTTTTAATAATTATACCTATTTTATTGAATATGATTAAATCAATGCTGATTACAACGTGAATTTATTGATAAAATTCAATTTATTCCACGCTTAAAACTTTGAAAATTAATTAATATTTGAAACTCAATTTTTTACTTTTGTAGGAATTCATTCAAATATTAAAAAACACATAATACCTTTCTCGTTAACTATGTTATTATCAAATTATGAAGTCTGTTACTTCATAGAATTACAGAAACTGTTGTACTAAGTATTTATTTTCTCTCTTCTATCATTTAAACAAATTTCAATCTTTTAATTCCTCAAATCAGCAATAATCTATACTGTTGTTATGTTCCAATAACCTGAATAAGTACAAAGATAATTTTCCTAAATATCTGTATATTACATAAATCATTACTTTGTACAAGCTGTTACTTGTTTCACTCACTCTGGAAAATAATGCTGAAATAATTTTCAATAAGTGAAGTAGAGTATAACTGAGAAAGATAAATATAATAAGTAGAGAATTATACATCAATATAATATTTATAATGTAAAATATTATATTACACAGTATTATATAATGGGTGTATTTACATCTCATAAACACAATAATATAGTTTTAAAGATATTAAAAATTATTTCAAAAATGTCAAAAGTAATCACAAAATAAAATTAAACATACCCCAGATAATATATAACATAATGTTATAAGTTAATATCGCAAAAACTTATTTAGGTAACTTTATAGAACAATTTTTTTTGCTTTTTTTACATAATGTTTACTTCTATATAACTGATTCGCAGTGAAGACAGAGACTACCAAAAATACACTACTTATATATTACAATTAGATGAGGTAAAAAATAAATAAGCATACTACATTATGTATTTAGAAACAAGATAAAAAATTGCTTTTAATTAAACCTTTTAATAGTAAAATTATGATGAAAAGCATGAAAAATATAAAAAAAAGAAACATGAAAGACAATGTAGAGTATTTAATCATAAAGAATAACTAATCAAGTAACAAGTAGTCAAGTGTCTGTAACTTCAGAATTTAACATTCTATCTACGTAATTAGACGATAGTAAGTAACATTAACTGTTGAAATAAAATAAACTAAATTATATGTATGATATGTTCATTTA
Source organism: Zanna intricata (assembly GCA_010016005.3). NCBI lineage: Eukaryota > Metazoa > Arthropoda > Insecta > Hemiptera > Fulgoridae > Zanna > Zanna intricata. Next base: position 767,917 of record JAAAKQ030000001.1, on the reverse strand, counting down.
ATTCATGGTGAAAATACAACAAAAGATTATTTTAATTTTCATATAAAAATAACATTAACAAAATATAAACTGAACTATATTTAATGGTTAAAACTGGTTTTCCTTCCATTAATACTTTCAGAAAGAAAATTATTTAATGTTTAAATAAACTGACAGTATAAAATTAAAAAAAAAAAGATCACAACATCAGCAGGAATGTCAATTAATATATGACAACTATTAATTGTTGATTAATGTTAAATATTAATATCATTATTAAGATACATAATAAAGGAACATTGAATATATAATAATTATATGCTGTATGTATACTTTACGGTATAATATCAATGCGAACGTGGGTTGTCTTATACAGGCCGATAAGTATGTAAATAAATATTTAAATTTTCAATAATATTATTGGCAGGTATCACACTCTTTTATCACTTATGAGACTAAACAGTTCACGTAAAATCATCTCTTGAGGACGGTGAAAATGTATCTTCTACAGGTTGTTCACTGTCAGCTAAAGAACGGAACCGGACGAAACCGTTTTCTGCAACAAGCATGGAAGGTGATGGTTGGAGTCGTCGAGATACCAAAGTACCACAGAGTAGTTCATCTTCAACAGGATGTTTTTTTAAAGAACGCCTTTCAGTAGTGTTATGTGTGAACAGTCTGCTACTACTGTGTAAACTAACCGGAAATGAATCATCATACACTTGTTTACCAGTACGAAGAGAATAATTATGAATTGCTTGATTTGAACTACATATTGCAGGATACATATCATCAACTGTGCCCGTATCACTGCCACGAGATGTATTAGCACCACATGATACCACTCCTCTAGCAAAACCTGAAGATAAACAATGGCTTTGCGTTTCTTTTTCGTCTTCACACCGTAATGGTTGGATTCCAGCCCAGGACATTAAAAAACACATCGATATTTCAATTACCCGTACTGAAAACTGAAAACCCCACCACAACCAAGGATGTGGGGGTTCCTCACCTAAAACTTCATAAACACCAAACATTCCATATAACTGAACAGCTGCCATAAGTAGACTTAACATAGCAGTTGCTAAAGTAACACGCACTGCATGAGATAACGTAGGCCGATGACAATCTGAAAATGTAGAACCGAATATGTTACCTTGCTTCCTTAAGGATGAATGCGACAGTGATTTATAAAGATATAGATATGACAAACCGAGTGTGACACACAACACAACAAACAGACATTGCCATATCAATGAAAATAATGTAGCATATGGTGTGTTTCCAGCAAACAAATCAACACTGATGGTAAGTACTAAATGTAACACAATGAATAATGATAAAACTGAAGCTCTTTGTAACCTGTCGTTAATAACTTTTACTTCACCAGCTAACAATAAAAATAGGAAAAGAATTGCAAAAGATGAGGTAAGAAGAGGAAATACAATATTTAGCAATAGATGTGAAACTGGTTCAGGAAATGAATGATTAATATTATAAGCGTCATAAAATAAATATACACTACGAATACAGCCGATGATGAGAAGAAAACCATGTAAAGTCAAAAAGTAGCCTCTAGTTAAAAGTCTTTTAAATGAACTTATTCTAACTATATTTAATGTTGAACATATGGCAAGAAGTGCAAACAATGTTGCTATCAAATAAACATGGATATCCCATGCAATGCCAAGAACATGCCGTGTTCTAGGCTCAGGCAATTCCGGCAGCTGTGCTATCTCAGGTGACTCTTTCTCTTGGTCACGACTTTCTGTAACTTCTTGCTCTTTCACTACAGTTAGTTCATCATCCACATTCGTCTGTTCAATTGTAGTAACAAGCTGTACAGGACTCATGGATGAACTTGCCTCTTTCTGGTGAACAACATTAGGCCTTGCTTCGTTAACTTCTTTCGTCTGTACAGTAGTAGTCGATGTAGGTCTTGTACTAGGAGGTATCAAACTTTTAACTACCTCTTGTTTGATAGTCCTAGAAGCTTTTGTATCAACATCAAAATGAGGCCTATCTAAATTATCTTGGAGTGTATCATGTTTACGCCCACTACCTCCAGACAGTATTCTTGAGATACTGGAATAGGGCAACATAGGAACAAAATCGAATGTTTCATTAACCGACTTAGAATTAGTTGTTGTTGAACTCGTCGATTCTGAATATGGAACTTCAACTATTTTCTTAAAACTAGGAGTATTTAATGTCTTTTTACGAGTATCTTGATGACCAACCTCTGGTGGCCTGATCGGAATTAATTCAGTTTCAGGTGGTAATCTAGGAGGTGGAGGTGGGATCGGCCTACGGTTCTGCATATTCACGTCTGAATTGCTGCCACGTAGAGTCGGCTTATCATGAAATGGATTAAGAAATTCTGGCGGTAATGGAGGTGTGAAGAACGCTCTACTTGGAGGAGCATACGATGGCATCTCTCTTATGCTGGGACTCGTCTGAGGAGGTGAACGAGTTGTTGTGTGAGGAATCGCAGCTGTAGCAGGCGTTCTTGCACTCCTTGGCCCCACAACACCCGAAAGTACTGAATGTCGTGAAGAACCGTGTTTTGAGGCCAATGTTTTGTTAAATATATCACTAGCTTCACTGTCCAACAGTCCTAACCTTCTATCTGATAACATCATGGTGCCGACACCATCTTCTGCCTCTGCATGGATAGCGGTCTTTGATATGGCCATTAGAATAGTTATAGTGACTGTTGTCACCATTTGTATCAACGGCATTTTCACGACCACTTCTACCCAACAAATCTTTTGAATACATTCACACAAATTTCTTTATAAAAAGTATTTAAAAATAATAATATTAAATATAAATGCACGTGTTGGTGAGCATCCATCAAATAATTAAAACACTACAAATAAATGCTAACTCAAGTCCAACATAAAATCTGTCCATTCCTTTATCATGACTGATGAACATTTATTAATAAAATAAATAATGGATTCTTTATCATTTACCATAGTCGTAAATTATCTTTAAAAATCACATTGTCACTAATCAAATTTTACTACATTCATTTGTTCCACAATCATTTTTTCATAATGCAGCCCTGGCACGCATATGCCGCCTAGGCCAAATAATGACATCTTAATTTGTCTTCATTTTTCCAACACCAACAATCTGTAAAAAATAAAATAAAAAATAATTATTTTAAAACTTTTAAAATGCAAAGCATCCTACACATTCCTAAAAACAATTATTGTGCACAGTGCTAAAAATACTTTAAAATGATATTATGCCAACACTTTCCATGGTTTTTAGAAAAAAAAATTTTCTCATTGAAAGGATGAGCTTGATACCAGTAGAGTCCAAATATTACAGTAAAATAATATAACAAATTATAAATAAAGGACCTAAAAAATATTTCTTACCTTCTAACACATGTATAAAAAATTAACTTAATAAAAATTACACAATAATATGATAAAAACAAAGATTACAATATACTTAAAACTGTTTACTCAGTACCATAGCTAAAACATATTCAGAATAAAATTCAGTTTCAGGATGGGAATGGTGTATAAAGGTACATGAAACAAAAACAAAACTGACATACCTAAAGGTTTGCAACAATAAATCCTTTAATGTAAATATGATTCTGAAAGGAAATAGATCTGAAAATAGTAATAGTTAACCATTATAAAAATTATGATACTGTCTTTAAAAAATTCATCTTAGTTTAAAGTTAAAAATCATAAAAAGGTATCAATCATCTGTAGTATTTTATAATATCTCAACTTAAGAAACTGTTGAAAACATAAAGGTTTTGTATGTTTAATACAAAATACTTTCGAAGATAAAAGATGAAATGGTCATTTAAGATAATAAAATGTATATAAATATAATTAAATCTTTAGGAAATCATTCTACATAGAATTAAACCAAATCATCTGGCTACGAAAACATGTGAAAAACAATATTTTTCATTTGGATCAGATAAATGAGTGAAAGAAGATACTGAATAAAATATTTTCTAGTAGACTAGAAGGTACATGTAACTTAAGATCAGGATTATTGATAAGAACTTTTTTGCAATCATTTTTTTATCTGATAAGTTTGATGCAACACTCATTCCTTTCTACTCTATGTCAATAGAGTTCATTTTACATTGAAATACCTTGTCTTCTACCTTCATTTTACAAACATGGTTTTTTCATAATTTGGCCTAAAACCCTACAATACTCAATACACGAACTTTTACATTTTCTATAGCACTATATAATTTGTAAAATACTTCCCCTTTATTGAAGTAATAAAAATGATGCCCAACCTTGAGAGGAATGTGATATGTTACATTAATGAGATACCAAACATTAACTGATTTTTTTTTATCATTCAACAGCAAGTTATCGCTAATATATTTCAATCTAACTGAATTTTTCTTCAAAGAAAATTTAATTTTAGAAGGAGTTACTAATAAAAGAACTGCTATTATTTTTAAAGCAATATTACATAACTTTCCATTTTAATCAATGATATACAGTGTTCCATGGAGAAACTTCGAGCACATGTCCTGCTGATGAAAATAATGAAAAAGTTTATACAGACATAAGTCTAGAAACATTTGTTTTCAAGTTACAGCTAGCAAGAAATTTCACCTGGATTTCAGCTCTTCTAATAAAAAAACCCCTACTGTAATTTCTGGGATCCAAATAAAGTAATAAAGTTGTTGGTTTCTTATGTAATTTTAGCTCTGAAATAGGATAAAACAGCTCCAGAACTGTAACTCAAGTATTTTTCAAAATATTGAATCTAAAACACAAAATTTGATGTCAAAAAACAGCTTTTTTTTTATAAATTTGTAGAACAAAAGCTTTGGTAAATGACTAATAAATGAGGAAGATTTAGTAATAAATCTTCCTCATTTTCCTCATCAGAAAATTATTAAGCCAATAAAAAAACTTATTAAAAAGTATATAAAAACATTTAAAATGTTTTTAATTAAAGCAAAGCAAACAAAAAATAGAAAACTGTATTATTCTTACTGTACCTAATCAACATTATTCTTAAAATAGAGAAAAAATAAATGAAATGATAAAACAGTAACAGAACAACAGACCTCAGTTACAGTAATTGTTCAAAATTCCCTCCTTCACAATGTATACAGCACTATTTCAGACATAAAATATTTCTGATGACTTTCCATATCATTTCATATAAATTCAATAGCATTTCATACTTCAGTGAATAACTCTTCTTTAGTATTACTCTTTTGTTGGTATATTACAGTTTTCATATGGCTCTAAATGAAGTAATCTAGTGGCGTTAAATCAGGTGAACTTGGTGGCCAACTGACTGGTCCACCACATCCAATCCAGTTTAATAAACTAGTTTTCAAGGGATTTCTAGTTACTAAAGAAAACTGAGGTGTTGCACCATCATGCTGGAAAATCATTGGCAATCTAGTTTGTAAAGGTACAGGCTCCAAAAGACTCTGCAAATTATTTTTCAAGAAATGAACTTATGCATCTCTTATAAGTTTTCATTGAAAACAAATTGTCCCAGAATTTTATCTTAAATAATGCCACACCAAATAGTAATATGAAATCTACATTGGAAACTAGTTTCCACAATAATAGGTGGATTGTCTTCACTCTAAAAATTTAGACAATTTAGACAATATTTAAAGGCTACTTTTAGAAATGAAGATTCTGTTTATCATAAAAGTGGCTTCAACACTAAATAAAATTGAATTTATCTTATCAGTGTTGTCTAGAAGCCAATGACAGATGTTTAACCATTGGGGGTAATCTATTGGACATGAATTTTAAACCAGGTGGAAAGGATAAAGATTTTTTACTGTAGGATGTACCACACTTTGTTTTTTGACAAATTACTACAGCATGAGATTTGCCTAGTACTAGTGTCTGGGCTATGCTGAATCACATGATGTTCGTCATTAATAGCATGATTTACTTATCATTCAACAGAAAAAATGAACATGTTGGAAATGACCCTTTTGTTAGTAAATGCTGATAAACTGAAGAAGAAATTTTTGTATTTGAAACCACCTTCCAGGAAATGTCTCCTGATATTCATGTCGAGCAAATTCAGAATTTCAGTTACAAAATCCATCAACAAAAATTATAGATACTCCTTGTTTGAAAATTGAAATGGTATTTTTGCACTACAACACGATAATACTACACTTTCTTTTTCTAAATTATAATTTATGCTGACAGATTCAAATGAAGTACATGATCTTCATTGTTGACCAGCTATTGGTATTTCCAACCTATACAATAAATTTTTTTTTAATATTTCTAAAGTAACATAAATTTCAATTAGTTTTTACATAATTATTTCATTTTACTTGTAAAAATTATTGAATAAACACAGTTAAAATACTATTTTAGACATTTTATGTTTGTTTAAAAAAATTATTTTCGGTAACTAACATTTTTGTTTTTAAAAAGAATGTTTATTGAAAGAATAATATTTTCAGTCTAATGTTCATCTGTATTGCTTCAATAACAAAAGGACTTTTAAAAGTTTTTATTTATTTTTTATTGGCTGTTTTTTAGGTGTGTAAGAAAAGTAATGAGACTGGTAACACTGCGACCGGTTTGTTCATCCCTTCCACATGCTCAGTACAAGTTTCAGCTCCATTCAGCCAACACATTGTTTTTGATAGCGTCATCAGTGAAGCTGTGTTTTTGTTTTGTTACGAAAATGGAGCATCGGAATTAAGAGCAACGTTGTGCAATTAAGTTTTGTGTCAAACTTGAGGAATCCGCAAGTGTGACTTTTGAAAAGTTGAAACAGGCCGATAGGGAACATTGCTTATCAAGAGCACAAGTTTTCCGCTGGCACAAATCATTTTTGGAAGGCCGAGAACACATTGGAGACCAACCTTGCTCAGTGGACCTTCAACTTCAAAATCTGATGAAAACGTTGAGCGTGTGAAGGTTCTTGTGAGATCGAACCATCGTTTAACAATAAGGATGATGAGTGAACAGTTAAATTTAAACACTTTCACCATACATCGAATTTTGACAGACGATTTGAACAATTTGAACATGCGAAAGGTTTTTGCGAAACTGGTGCCGAAAAACCTCACAATGGAACAGAAGGGCAATCAAAGAAACGTGTGTGTTAATCTTCTTAAGAGGATTGACAATGACAAAGAATTCTTCAATCGTGTGATCATAGGTGATGAATCCTGGATTTTGAGTACGATCCTGAAACAAAGCGGCAAAGCGAAGTGTGGTACACTCCGTCATCTCCTAGATCAAAAAAATATCGAATGAGCAAATCAAAATCACGCTGATTTGATTTTTTGACAGGAGTATCATGCATAAAGAATTTGTTCCTCCAGGACAAACTGTCAACCAAGTATTTTACAAATGTGTCCTTGAAAGGCTCAGGAAAAGAGTGATCCACCTGAGACCTGACATTGCAGACAAGTGGATGCTTCATCATGACAATGCCCAATGTCACATGGCCATTTCCATCAGCAAATATTTGACCTCAAAACACATTCCTATGGTTCCTCAACCCACCATTCATCTGATTTGAGTCCTTGTTACTTTTTACTTTTCCTGAAATTGAAACATGTCTTAAAAGGATGTCATTTTGGAACTCTGGAGGACATTCAAAAAACTGACCGGCCAGTTAAAAGCCCTATCAGTTGAAGCCTTCCAGCGCTGCTATCAGTTGTCGAAATGACTCCGCCGGCCCAAGGGAACTACTTTGAAGGGGATAATATTGTTGTTTGAAAAAATAAAAACTTTGATAAGTAAAAAGTCAGTCTCTTTACTTTTCTCACACATCTCGTATATATAAATTTTATCAGAATTAATTTCTCTATAACTTTTATTACTAAATATTCCGCATTTATCAGTCATTTAACAAAGCTACAGTACTCCAACTACCTAAAAAAAAAAAAACTTGTTTTCTAACACCGAATTTTAAATTTTACGTCACATCTTAAAAACACCTAGAGTTACAGTTTTGGAACCTGTTTTACCCTATTTCCCAGCTCAAATTACATAAGAAACCACAAAAAAGGTGTTACTCAAAAAAAAAGAAGAAAAAGAAAGGCATTTCTAGACCTTTATTTATAATATAAACATTTTCACCGGTAGAACATGTCCTTAAGGTTTCACCTTCACAGGATATCCTGTAATTTTTTATGTATGATTAATAAGTGACTAAATAATACTAATATCAAATAAATATCTATACCTGAATTTTGAAAAGACTTATACTAAAATGAAAAGGAAGATTATGCATGTTATAATACATTTAAAATGAATCACTAAAAACAGAATAACCAAGAAAATATTTAACTACTTCCTAAAATTTATCATACTTCCAAATATTTAAAAAAGGAAAGGAAAAATTAGGAAGAGATGTATTATTGAGAAATGTTTAGAAATATAACAAAATCTATAGGATTTTAACAAAAAAAAAAAAAAAAAAAAAAAAAAAAAAAAAAAAAAACAAGAACAAAGAAGAAACCAGAGAAAAAAACAAACAAAAACAACCAAAAATGAAAGAAAAAAA
>JAAAKQ030000001.1:693890-704887 GCA_010016005.3 Zanna intricata | reverse complement strand
ACACACACACACACACACACACACATTCGGTTGAAATAATAATACCTCTCCTTACAAATGAAGATATATATTGCAATATAAATTTTTTCTATTCCTATTGTGTACATTGCAGTCTGTTCAACTTGTGAATAGTGAATAATAAATAAGTAGTATATCCTATGGTCAAATGATATGAGGATGAAATGTATATATGTAAATGAGATGGTGTATTAATCACACCCAGGTCTACCATTTCTGGGATGAATGATTAATTAAACCTTGACCACCAAAGTAGATCGGTGCCCACTATCTAGCATTCTCAAATAACTTATCTTTTCTAGGATTTGAACCTCAGAACCTTCGATTTAGATAATAGGTTGTTAATTAGCTGATTTGCTACGCCGATTTTACCACTAGAGCAACTCGATAAGTGTATTACCTTAATTTTCTCACTATATAATTGTATATTTTAGGTACTCTCAGCTTTAGCTATTAAGATGGTGCTGTTGTTAATATATACCATAAAGTAAAGTTTCCAGCAAAAGTTAATGGTTTCAAAACTGTTTCTTATTGATTGACATTAAACTATAAAATATATGGGCTGACAAACTCTTAATTCGGTGATAAAAAAAGAACAGTCTGTAAATCTTTGATTGTAAACTTTTCTTTATGAGTAAAAGCACTATATAAAAAAAAAATAGTTTTTTATAAAAAGTTACTGTAACATTTTACGCTTCCTATTTCAGTTTCGTAAATGATTTTCCGCTAAGTAAAGTAAGTAAACAGTTTGCATGAGTAAGATTACAAGATCTATTTTCTCTGAGAGAAATGTTAGACACTTTAGTCAGAAGGTAAATATTTTACTTGTGAAATGATGATTTCTGAATGTAATTATGATGTTCTTAACATACTAATTTGCAATACCATATTAGATTCAATAAAAGTAATAAAAAATCTCTTTCACACCTCATTTTCCACATGATCTTATTTTGTTAAGCTACCTATTAAGTTTTAGGGTGTGATATGTTTTTGTGTTAACATTTATACACCAACATGCCCAAGCAGTTAACCATAAAACAGCACCTAATTTTTATCAGAGAGAAGTAATTTAGAAAATAATATATTAAGTATTGGTCATTACCTTTTTGGTAAGTATTCCTGCTTACCAACAATATTTTCTAATGTATTACCTAGTGCTTTCTTAGTATTTACTAGACCTTCAGGACCTTGATATATGATATATACTTGGTACTTGATATATATATATACAGCTGCAAGTTTGTAGTTTGGATAGCCCATGATAGTAGTAGTAATTATTCCGGAAGCGCTAGTGTAATAGATTACAAAATATTTTTGGTAAGTAGGAATACATTTTTTATCAAGTAATAAGATGTTTAAAACTAAAATTTAAATAGTTAATGGAAATGTACCAAAATATCTGTAATTTTATTAATTACTTAAAAAGTACACTATCAATTAGTGGGTTAAAATAAATTAAGTCCTTAAAAAACTTTCATGTCCTAGGTATACTGTCCTGCCATAGTCGCACACGATAATAACATTCAATATATTTCTATGAGAAGAAAAAAAATTTTTTTTTATACGAAAACCAGTCTCGTTTCCTGGTATTTTAAATTATTTGTTTATGATTTCAGTAAAGTTAAAAGAGAAATTTGTTGAAAAACAAAGATTTTCAGATTTTTCTAAGTCTGTATACAGGCTTATACATTACATACACGAAGAGCATTTATAAAAGGGTTAATATTGAGAATTTGACATCGTTCCGTCTTAAAAGTTTATTCGGAGAATCTGAGCACATTTTTTTTTGATAGTAAATTAATGTAGGTATTACGAAGTTTGAATTATTCTCATTAAAATCAGCTCTACATCAACGTAAAACCGGTGGTAGCTGAGGGAGTTGTGGCGGTGAGTGTACCTCTCTAAATAATTAGTGAAACAATTAGTTAAACATTGGAATGAATTAGAGGAGTATTGAAGGTTGATGCGGGGTGGAGTTGGGGTGATTAAATGGAACCATGTCCCCGGGCTGGCGGGCAAACACTACTTGTTTACTTTGGCTTGCCGCTCGATAATTGTCTGCTAATACTGTACACTGCACACCGGCTCGACTTGCTGCTGACTGCTGCTGAGTCGATCACAAATATCGTTCCCCATTTCTGCGCCGACCAAATGTTTCATTAGTCTTTCGATCTGAATAGGAAAAAAGTAGCGTACCTTTTTTTCACATTAATTCATAATTATTTGCATTATTCATCCTGTTATCATTCAAAACAGTTAATTAATATTATTTTACGTAATTTTTATGGTGAATTAGCAAATATTTTTTCTGTTTTAGAAAACTGAATCTTGTGTTTCTTCTTCGATTTTTTAATACTCCATAGAATGGGGATTATAATAATAATTTTAAATAGAGACGTATAATAATTTGAAATAGATGATGAGAAAAAAAGTGTTTAATGCATTTTATACAATACTAGATTTAGTAGTCTCCGTTAAAAATTATCTTTCTCAACGTAATAAATTCTTTTATAAACCAATATATTTTAATTGATTATATTCGTTTAGAGCCGGAATTAACTATTTGTAGGCTTATTTTTGCCCAAATCGTTTACGTAATTCCAATTGCCAGAGATGTAAATTGTATTAAAATTTCTTAAAAACAACAGTTAAACTTAACATATTTATATCATTTACATAAATTTAAAAAAAAGTTATTATTTATTAAATTTCTAACCTTCTACTTCAATTGGGTATCCATAATCTAATCGTAAAATGTGCCTTACTTATTTTATTTACTCCTTATTATTTTGTAGGTAGACTTTATTTAGTATTCCTTTTATGAGACGGTACATCGGCTATTTCAGAAAACTAAATCAGCTTTTGCACATATGTAACCCATCTCAAATTCTTTTAGCAATTTTAAACCGTTTTGAATTGAGTATCGACTTAGTAAACTACAAAAGGAATCTCTATTAAATGCGTGCGCACGCGAATGTATTATGATAAACGAATGATTAGCATCAGTAGAAACTATAATAAATTGTTTTCACTCTTTTTTTTTTTTATTGTGAAGTTCAGATTGTTTTTGACGGTTTCTCTCTTTGAATCATGAATCAGAAAATAAATCATAAATAAGAAAAGAAATGATCAATTTAATTTAATTTAACAAATGAAATAAGAATTTAAAAACATAAAATACATATTTTAATTTTATTTTATCACAATAATTTTTAATAAATTATTTTTTTACTCGTTATTCATTTTAACGCTAGTTTTGATTTTACTCTACAGTTTTCCGTATTATGTTTTGAAAATCTTGTACAGAACTGTGGATAAAAACATAATCGCTTAACTAGAATTAGTTTAAAAATATTACTAAATAAAAAGTTATTAAATTGATAATTTTATTTTTTATTCTTCTTCTGACTCATCATGCAAAACAGAAAAAGACAACAACAATCCGAACTTCAGTCCACTACTATAGCGATCGATATTATAAGGCGTAAAGTTCTGGCTAAGAAAAAAGTAAATGTAAATAAATATTGCAAACATATGCGTGACCTGCTCCTTCTTGCCTTCTTCATTCAGCTGTGCGAACAATATAGTGGTCATGTCCTGGCTATCACTGATGTTCGGTTCTAGTTTAGTTGCGGCTTGGCAATCAAAAATATAACAGTCTACAAAATTACATGCATCGGATGCAGCTGCCTTCTGCCCCTAATTCAAGAAAATTCCATTAGACATCTTGAGACGTTCTGAATAACATATAAATCAATCGAACTAAATTGATTACAATCTGTACATCGACATGCCACGCCAACCAGTTTAATTTCTTTAAACAATGATTTATATGTGCATATATACATATATACTTACTAACTTATGTATTATATTTATTAAAAGTAAAAAATTTGTACGAATTCTATTTAATTATGATGCTACTTTTAATTAACTTCTAAAAAAAAGAAAAGGGTTTGTTAACCCATCCCTCTTTTTATTTGTATTTTTCTCTTAATTTTTTTTTGTGTTCAACCTTGAATCTGCAATGAAATTGTCAGATTTTGATTCAGTTAATATTTTATATAGCAATTTTCTCTAGCGGTCCCGATGTAGCTTCTTTTACTATAACGTAAGATTAAATTGTCTATTCAGAGAGTTGGAATTTTTTTCTCATCTTTTTGGCGTCATCAAAGCTTAGTATTAGGCTGTGTTAGTTTAATGATCCACTGTTTAAACTACTTTAAGATGTTAGCATGGTATTCAGAATACATAATATACAAAATAAAATATCGGGGTTTTAAAGCTATTTCATACCTCTGAACTACAAGTGTTCAATGTGAATATCTTTCATCAAGCTTACATATTCCTATACTTCAGACAACTAGAGAACCGTAATACAAGCTTGATAGGATATCTTAATATGTACGAGTAGGTTCTCGTATTTTCACTTCTTGTAAAAGGCTTTTTGTTATATTTTGAGCCTATTTTTGTATGCTATCCGTATACTTATAACTCTTATATAAAATAACTTTTAATCGAAATAATATAATGTTAACATTATTAAAAAACTTAAATAATGAGTATCAGTTCACGAGGTTTAAAAGCATTATATTGTATTTGAATCTTCCAAATCTAATTTTTACTACTGCCAGTAGAATAGTTTCAATGATCTGATGTGATAGTAAACAGCTTCCGGTATTAAAGATTTTTGATAAAATAATATATCAAAGAGATCAAAAAATTTATGTTGTAAAGTTCTGGTGTGGTAAAGATTATCCTCTTCATGCTGTCGTTCATCATGCCTTATCTGCGGATGTAATTAGGTTTAGTTAATTGACGAGTTTTTCAGTAAATTAAAAAAAATATTATTATTATTGAAATTATCATTGTTATTTTTTTTTAAATCAATGCTTTTAAGCTTTTTCAAAAAGAAATATAATAAAAGAAGTTGTAGGATACTTCATCCAAAATAAAAAAAGAAGAGTGAAAACAATTTATTGTATTTTCTATTCATGCTAAGCATTCGTTTATCATACATTCGCGTACGTAAGCATTTAATAGAGATTACTTTTGTAAATTGTTGAGTCAATACTCAATTCTAAACGAATGAAAAAAATAAAATAAAATTTGTACATTTTGTAGCGTATAAAAGATGCCAAGTCTGAGAGGACTCCACATCCCAGAATCTTCCGGTTGATAGGCAGAGACGATTCCAGTCCCCCTAGGACGTTGACAGAGTTAAATATTGCAATAACATTCTATTATTTTAGCTATGATGAAGTACTTTTTATTATTGAGCTTAAACAACAATTACTAAACCTGATTTACCAAGAAATCGTAGCTGAAACTGAAAATAATGGATTCAAATCATTTAAAATAATTACTGATATAAACGTAGTTCGCTAATTTAAAAAAAATAAATAAATGCCGGGTTCAAATAATATATTAATTTCTGTAAATAAGGACTGTGATTAACAAACGTTTCCTTAACGCAATTTTATTGGTTAATTTAAAACGAAACTTAGGAAAGGAAAGTGTAACTTTTAATTGGATTTCTGCTTTGTTATATCTTTTTTTTATCTATGTAATTGAGGTGAAATAATTTTAAGAAATTATTAAAAAATTTTAACGATTAAAGGATGAGATAATTTTAATACGAGTATACTCGATTTACTGGATACTAACATGAAGTTGTAATAAAATTTTCAGTTTAGCTTTGTTTACTATTCTATCTGAATGAAATTTGGTTAATTATTTAGATATCTGTAAAAAGACGAAATCTAATGTTACAACTTTAACTAATCTAACATGTCACACATCTTAATTTATGGTTTTATGGTTGCCGCAAGATTGGTCGCGCTTTTATTTACCTGGGCCCTTCTTATCTTAATCCATCACATCTCAATTAGTTGCGCGTTTCATCATGCACCACTAAACTCTTAGAAATACTGCAAATCTTTTCATGGTACATTTGTTTGCGAAGCTATTAAATTGTATTACCAGGATTAGTTTCTGACTGAACAACTTTTTTTACTATAGAAATAAGGTAATTTTAAAATTTGTGTTTTTATGCTTCTAACTGAAAGAGCTTCTGTATACACACGTGACAAATTTATATACATATATACGTATATTTTTTCTTGAAAAGCCTCATTATTTAAAAAATTGTCGAAAAAATTCCCATAAAACTAATAATACATTTTGAGGTGATGAGTTTAGGCTAATTCAAAAACTTATTTAATTATAATATAAATACCAGTATTTGTAAAAAAGAAAAACACTCAGGGAACCACAAATAATAATTTTTAGCTAGCAAATTTAATGTTGAGGTTTGCTAAAAATTTTTTTATACAATTTTCTAGAATTTTAATCATTTATTTGGTTAATAAAAGGGTTTCAATATCTTTTAGTGAATCGTGATTTCAATATAAACAATTTTATATTCTAAAGAAGAGGCTTCATTTTTAAGTATCAATTACAACCGCCAGATTTAAATATTTTAAATTTGGTTTAGGAAAAAACTCACATCAAAGAGTCTTAGTTAATAAGATTTCAAATGTTAGCTTTTGTGATGGAAAGAATCGCTCTGGGAGATAAAAAAATATCGTGTAGACTGTATCATCAGTATCGACCAAAGTCAGGTTTTTGATAACTTTTTCACTGTGATAGTGAACCGTTTGCGAAAGGGAGCATATAAATACATTTTGTTTTTATCAGACCTTGAGGCTACCAGCAAAAAGGAAAAAGCAACAGTTATTTTATAAATACTTGTCCTCTGAAGTAATACCTTACGGTGGTTCCGGAGGCTAAACAGAAAAAAGAGAGCTGTCATCATACTGTCTACCTTTCATGAATTTTTTTTTAAACATAAATTCAAAGTAAACATTTTTTGTATGTGTAATTTTAAGTCTATTGAGAAAGTATATCAGTTAAGAAAGCAATTTATAGATATTTTTTTAATTCCAGAAAATAGTTGATAATTTTTCACCGAGTCAGTTATTGATCTTGCTAGAGATCTCTCTCAAGATTTGTACTTGGTAGAACAAATCTGTAAAGTATTGTGATTAAGATATCCATAATTGTATCTTCATCTGATTAATGAGAAAGTTCGCCATTAGTAGTAGTAAATGAATAAGCTGACCATGTACCAATTATATTATGTTACAGTAAGTTGCGGGAGCTTATTATTCGTATGAAAAGAAACTCCTAGCATACACAAAAAC
The DNA here is from genome assembly GCA_010016005.3 of Zanna intricata. Taxonomy (NCBI): domain Eukaryota; kingdom Metazoa; phylum Arthropoda; class Insecta; order Hemiptera; family Fulgoridae; genus Zanna; species Zanna intricata. Next base: position 697,664 of record JAAAKQ030000001.1, on the reverse strand, counting down.
CAAAAAAAAAAAACAACAACACACGCAAACATATAAATAAATGTATACTAACTATTTCTTAATCTAATTTAACAAATTATTATTTTTTTCATATTTAGTACAGCTCTGCCAGTAATTGAGAACTATCTATGATTGTTACATATATATGTCTATATGTCATTATAATGCCAGTTTTAATCAAATACTGTTATTATTACTTTATTTAATAGATAAAAGGTCATTCGCGTAAATAATTTTATGTCCTTATACCGATGTTAGTATATCCCTTTTGAGTTTTATCTCTTCTTTTAATAATAAATGCAAATTTTCACTTCACTTAAATTACCAGATTAAATCACTAAGTGGGACTGGGTTTTACTTTGATTTATTTTGATCGTGTTTTAAGATTTAAAGTTTGATCGTATTTAAGGTTGGAAAATTAAATAACCATAAAATGCTAACCGTAATAATTATAAAATTCGGAAAATTTAATTTAGTTGCAAATTAACTGGTTGAGCTTCTACGGTGTTAAGTCTCATAAAAATAGTATTAAATACGTTAAGTAATAATCAACCGATAAGTTACTCGATGTTAGCGAAACAGTTTGCACTTTTATTTAATTATACAAATTATAGATTTTACTTAAATGTTAGAAAAATTGATTATTTTAAAAAAATATCTTTACGTCAAATAAGCTTATTTTTTATTTTTTTTCCTCCGGAACCACAATTAAGTATTACATCAGAGGATGGAGATGAATGATGTGTAGTGTGTGTGAAAATGCCATGCCTGACCGGGATTCGAACCTGGGACCTCCGGTATGAAAGGCCGAGACGCTACCAAATAAGCTTATTAATATTAGTTATTATTTATTAATAACCAATATCGATTTAGATAGGATAAAATTATTAATTAATTTTCCCCACTTCCTAATGAACTAAACGAGACAGTCACTAGATCGGTGTTTGCAAATATTCTTCAGATAAATATCTAAAAACCATTTTCGAATTTTTTGAATTTCGATTTTTTAAGAGGTTCAACGGTGTGACTTGTATGTGTAATGTGTACGGGGTGTTTTCTTGCTGGCAACAACTTGGTAGCAAGTTACGAGTGGGTTAGGAATCCATTTCAAAATACTTCCAAAGGACTCTCAACTGCCGAAGAAAAAATCTTTATTGACTTCACGGTAAGTGGCGAAATCAAAAGACAATTTAGTAATAAGTCACGCTTTGAAATTTGGGCAGGAGTGGATGATGAGTACAGTAAACTTCCTGCACTGAAAAATTTCGTATATTATTACCATTGTCAGAAGATAGAATTTTTTGCGGTTCCTGCTTTGAAGACAAAATATAGATCGCGGCTAAATATAGAAAAATAACTCTGTCTATTTCTAATAATAAAAACTTCCTTTGAAAACTTAGCTCTGCAAGACAAGCCCAGGAGAGTCACTAATAATTATTAAACTTTTTTTAAATTTAGTATTGATAAGTTAATTATTAAATACATTTTTCAGCACTAATACAATCCAATTTATAAGTATATTACATCAGTGTAAATGTGTATTTTATTATTTTATGTCAGATTGTATTTTTTTTAGCTTTCCTCTTAGTAAATTAATAGTTTTTTAAAATAATTTTTTCTTTTTGATATGTTCGCGCACCTCCTCTCCTTTAAATGTTATCACGTCCTTCTAGTTAGTCGCACCCCACAGGTTGGGAAACACTGTGTTAAAGAGTCTCTTAATAGATGTTGGAAAAATGTTTTTCCTTATTTTTTAGAAAATAGTCTCTTAAATTTATATTAACTGATTTTATTGCGTCTCATTTACTTTTAGTATGGAAGTTTTATTCTCGATTTAATTTTTAGTATTTATCTCTTAATCCATTCAATTAATTGATTTATAAATGTTATTTTTATTAAAAATGGTTTTTAATTTTACTCTAAACTACTCTTTGTTTATTATTAATGTTTAATGGTAATAATTGTTTTTAAAAGTATCTTGCCAATCTCCGTGGCTAAGCTGGTAGCGTTCCACTATTTCGAGCAGAGTTACCGGGTTCAAATTCCGATCAGGTATGGCATCTTTTCATAAACTTCCAACTTCCACAGGGCTAACGATCATTGCTACTGATGCTCAATCTTTCAAAAAAACAAACAAAAAATAAATAACTTTTTTGTTTTATCATCTTTTATCAAGTAATTGATTAGCGGGAAAAGAATGAATGACTTTTGCCGGAAAATAAACCTGAGCCAACATGGTGACGATTTCACCAGCTGGCTGATATTTAATAGCTATTTATTTTTTGTATTTTGAATACCTGGATTGTACAATCTTCTTGTATTAGAAAATATTTTTAAATTTATTTTTATTAGGTAGAAGATTTTTTTTTTATAATGATATTTTTAAATTCCTGTTTACCGTTGTTTACTTAATGTTCAAATTTCTTTTTTTTTATCTTAGTTTAACGATAGTTTTTTATTAGTTTATTTTTTATTACATTTAAAAAATATTGTTCAGTTTTTTATTATGTTTGATTTCTGTAATTTTTCTTCTTTTTAATTTCAGTTTTAAAAAATTATTTTAAAATTAAGAAGAGCTTAAATTCATGATAGAAACTATCTGAAAAATGAAATTTTGCTCGTACCTTTATTTGTGGAATTACAATGCCCTAAGGGAGTGAGAAGGTGAATGACAATCGTAAACAAGGATTAAAACATCCTTACACTAGAGAAAATTTACTAATGAAACAATAAGAATAAATCAACAATAAATAATAAAATTAAAAATATTCTAACCCTGTAAGTTTAAAATACAGCCGAAGTATATGATGCAATTATGTCGAGATGAATTTGTTTTGAATTGGATTTCTTTTAAAAAGACAATAAACAATCTGAATAATTAAACGCAGTCGTTGTATCCACCACGACTGAACTGAGCGATAGTACATGTCAGTTGAACACGTGACCGGCCCGGGCCCGCCGCGTGGCAATTTGGTAGGAGGGGGTGTCTTGCGAACCGGAAAATCACTCCGACTCTCATTAACATTTTTATTGCACCCACTCCACACGCTTCTGATCTCTTTATCGCTCACATTGATTCCGGAAAATCTCCTTTCGCCCTCAACCAATTTTCTTTTAGTTCCGTTAATTTGAGCTGCACCCCTAAACAAGGCATAAAAATATAACACTTTGCTTAAGCTATTCTTGAACGTTTCTAAATAGATAGCATCCTTTATAGTAATTGGATAGCACGCATTATTTGATCCACTATACAGCGTTGTCTATTTATATTGATCACCATTTTTTAAAAGATATTGCGTTGAGTGTACGAAAGCGCATGTACACTTTAAGGTACATTTTGTGAAGTTGGTGTTACGTTTTGGAATTGTGTTACATTTACGAGAAGTTGGTGTCTGATTAGAGACAACTCCTAAATGAAGAAAAAATGATTGAATGCATGTAATAAGAGAGAGACTGGACTATTTATTCATATGAAAAGATAAAAATGTCTGAGATAAGCGGGGGAATGTGTTTATGCCAATGCTAGTAAGTTATTTGGTTTTCGTTGATCAGAAAAATTTTATATTCACTAAAAAAGACTTCTCCAAAAAAATCAACATAAGAAAAATTTACATACGTGGATGATTGGTTCATACATTTTAAGATTTTTTTATTTTAAGATGTGTGAGTTCCTTCATCAGGATGATTACAAATAGTTTGGTTTTAAAATTTTTGTAATTTCTCTTGTTCTAGAGAAGTAGACAGTAAATTAAAAAGAAGAAAGGATTGACTACG